>JARFJB010001975.1:0-277500 GCA_036346205.1 Vesta saturnalis
TCTCTGTCCTCGTCTCTGTCTTTCTCTCTTTCTCCCTCTCTCTCTCGTCTCTCTGTCCTCTCTCTTTCTCGTCTCCATCGTCTTTTCGTCTCTGTCCTCCTCGTCTCTCTCTCTCTCTTGCTTCCCTCGTCTCCGTCGCCTCACACGTCCCTGTGGTCTCTCTCGTCCTTCTCGTCTCATTCGTCACTCTCGTCTCTCTGTCTCTAGTCTCTCCTGTCTCCCTCGTCTCTCTAGTGTCTTTCGTCCTCTCGTCTCTCCGTCCTCTCGTCGCTCTCGTCTCTCTCCTCCTCTCCTCTCCTCCTCTCCTCCTCTCTCTCTCTCCTCTCTCCTCTCTCCCTCTCTCCTCTCCTCTCCTCTCTGTCCCTCTCGTCTCTCCCCTCTCTCCTCTCTCTTCTCTCTCTCCTCTCTCTCCGCTCTCTCCTCTCTCTCCTCTCTCTCTCTCTCCCTCTAATCTCTCTCCTTTCTCTCCTCTCTCTCCTCTCACTCCTCTCTCCTCTCCTCACGCTCCTCTCTCTCCCCTCTCTCCTCTCCCTCTCCTCCCTCCCCTCTCTCTCATCTCCCTCCTCTCTTTCCTCTCTCTCCTCTCTCTCCTCCCTCTCCTCTCTCTCCTCTATCTCCTCTCTCTGTAATCTCTCCTCACTCCCCTCTCTCTCGTCACTAGTCCCTCGTACACACGTACACACGTACACACGTACACACGTACACACGTATACACGTACACACGTACACACGTACACACGCACACACGTAGACACGTACACACGTACACACGTACATACGTATACACGTACACACGTACACACGTACACACGTACACACGTACACACGTACACACGTCACACGTCACACACGTACACACGCACACGCTACACACGTACACGCACACACGTACACACGTACACACGACACACGACACACGTACACACCTACTTATGTACACACTACGCACGTACACACGTAAACGTACACAGGTACACACGTACACACGTCACACGTATACACGTACACGTACGACACGTACACACGTACGCACGTACACACGTACACACGTACACACTGCTCACACACGTACACACGTACACGTACACACGTACACACGTACACACACACAGCACACGACACACACGCACAGCACACACGTACACACGCACTACACACACGTACACACGTACACACGCACACACGCACACGTACACAGACACGTACACACGTACACACGTACACACGTACACGTACACACGACACACGTACACACAACATGTACACACGCACACACGTCACGCACGTAAACACGCTACACACGTACACACGTACACACGACACGCACGCACAACGCACACGTACACACGACACACATACGTACACACGTACACACGTACACACACACACACATGAACTCAGGTACACACGCACAAACGTACACACGTACACTCGTACAAGCGTACACACGTACACACATACACATGCACAAACGTACACACGTACACACACACGTACACACGTACACACGCACACACTTGCACACGTACACACGTACACAGGCACACACGTATACACGTACACACGTACACACGAACACACGTACACACACATTGCACACGTACACACGCACGTACACGTACACACGTACAACGTACACGTACACACGTACACTGTAACACGTACACGACACACGTACACTGACACTGACACACGCACACACTTTGCACGTACACACGTAACATTTCGTACACACGTACACGATACGACACGCACACACGCACCTCTTACAAGTCACACGTTGCACGTTTCGACATTTACATAGGCAAAACGCTAACAGTACACAATGTATACGTATCATCTTACACAAGTTGTGATTAGGGGCCGGTTCTGGACCAGCTGTAAGCTTTTGGATCTCTTGAAAGTCAAACTTTTGGCGGTAAATTTAAATTTTGGTGCCCGCTATAGATAGATATTGCAATGTCACCATCATCATCATATTACAAGGTCACTATGCGGTTAAACGTTTTGGCTGGAAATTTGTATGTCAAGGGCAAAAGCTAAAAATAGAAATTGCAATGTCATCATAATGCAATTCTTAAAATTCTAAAAATAGGGGTAAAGGTCAAATATTATTAACCTACAAGGGTGTCGTGTGCCATTTCTTAGTTCATAATAAAAGCTCTCTTTGCGTGTGCATGATTCAGTAAACTTTTTATAGGCAAACATGACGAAACTAATACATGAAGCAGCTACACCCAAAGTAAATGCTACCCCTACTAGCTCCAGTAGTCCTGCCTGTCTTCAAACAAAGAAAATGAATTTTCTCGAAAACGGGCCAGAATTTTCCAAAATAAATTAACCCCCCCCCCCAACACCTGCGGTCGACTTTTCAACGTATCGAACACATGGCAAATTGGGGCAGCTACCACTAATGTAAAAGTTACCCCTAGCAGGTGATAGAAATATTTTTAAGCAGTCCAGCCTTTTCAAACAAAAAAAAATCAATTTTTCTCGAAAACGGGCCAGAATTTGCCAAAAATATATTAACCCTCCCCCCCTAACACCCGCGGTCGACTTTTCAACGTATCTAACACATATATCAAATTGGGGCAGCTACTCCTAATGGAAAAGCTACCCCTAGTAGGTGATAGAATTATTTTTAAGCAGATTTTTCAAGCCTTCTCAAACAGAAAAATCAATTTTTCTCGAAAATGGGCCAGAATTTGACAAAAATAAATTTAAAACCCCCCAACACCCACTGTCGACTTTTCAACGTATCGAACACATACATCAAATTAGGGCAGCTCCCCTAGTAGGTGATAGGAATACTTTTTGAGCAATTTTTTTAAGTTCAACTTTTTCAAACGAAAAAATCAAAGTTTAATGCCAAAAATAGAAATTGTAAGATCATCATCATCATGATTATATTACAATTCTTAGAAATCCAAAAATAGAGTTGTCAAGGTCAAAGAGTAATGACCTGCAGGGGTATAATATTACATTTCTTAGAAATCTAAAAATAGAATTAGTTAATGTATGTATGTATGCTATAAAGTAGATCAAGGTCAAATGGTACTTAGGTTAACTAAATTATGTGAAGGTGAAACAGTTTTCTAAACTTGTAAATATTGTATAATGGTTCAGGTGTAAATAAGGTTGATGGTATGGCATATATAATATAGGTGTAAAATTAAAAAAAAATGGTGTAAATGCTTTAAGGCGTTCTCCATACAAATCGTTAAAAGAACTAAAGATGCATACCATTCATTAAAAGATAATTCCGTTGATTCAGAAGGTAGATTAAAGCAGGCCGGTTCAATCCTTTTGATTTGCTTAATTACCACAAATTTCTGCTTAGTTATTTCCACTTAACATCAATATAGTAACTTCAATGCAATAATAGTAAAAATTATCTCGGACGCCAAGTTATTTTTTTTATTATGCTCGGAATAACTAAACCGAGGATACAATAAAAAAATATACAAACTACGTTTATTAAGCATTTAAATTTGGTATTACATAAAGTAAATCTTAAAAATAGCCTTATACTGAGAAATCAGTAGGGTATAAATACCTGTTGTAAAAATTTATGCACAACTTTTTGAGAGTCTCTGGTATTAAAAGGAATGCGGAAATGCAAACCAAAGATGATGTAATCTTTGTACAAATGTTGCGCCATATGTCGTATTTCAATGCTGTACGTTGTAAAGTATACCAAAGTTGAAATTACTTCTTACAAATGTACATTCCTTGAAATTTAAATAATTCAAAATTTATTGCACTCTTGAAGGTTCAAATAAAAGGTGTGATCTAAATTTAGATCTGCATTAAATGCAAAATGCAATCATAAAATGAAAGTGTACTTAAAATTAAAAATTAAAAGTGGTAAAAGTGGTAAAAGTGTAAATCAAAGTGCCCGCAAAAAGCAAATATTTCAGATTTTAATATAATACTATTAAATTAAATGGCACTGTTCACAAAATTTAAGTGAAAACCAAAGATGGCTTTTTGTTCGAAACAAAATACATCAATAAATGCTAAAAAGGACGCTCACTATGTCAGGTGATATCGCGTTGCGCGGAAATATGCGCAGAAATTTAATTCCACGATATGGAAGTATAAACCTTTAAGAAAATATGCAACTTAATTTAGACCAAAATGCAAATTAAGTTGCCTACCACAACTTATAAATTATTAATTACCAAAAAACCCTTTTTTTCTTATATTTTACAACTAAATGAACGAAGAACGTAAAAGGTTCGTTACAATCTAAAAGTAGGACAAGGTGGGTATTTAACAAGTTTAAACATGTTGTAAGGGGTACTCAAATCATGGACACAGTTAGATTAAAATTTAAAGCTAAAAATGGAAATTGCTAGCCAATCATATTACAATTCTTAGAAATCTAAATATAGTTTTTAAGATCAAAGGGTAATGACCTGCAGGCGTATCATATTACATTTCTTGGAAATATAAAAATAGAATCAGTGTATGGAAACAAGAAGAATGACAGGTTGTTGTTGTTGTCTATGCTAAAAAGTAAACCAAGGTGGTATATTACAAGTCTTAGAAATCTAAAAATAGAGTGCTCAAACTGAAAGACTTTAGACCCGCATACCACATTTCTTAGAAATATAAAAATAAAATCATTTTATGGATACAAAAAGAATGATAGGTGGTTGTCTATGCTAAAAGTAGACCAAGGTTATATTACAACCCCACCATATGTAAATTACACATGAATCATTTCTTCAACAGTGTTAGTGGTAGTACAATTGCGAGCAAGTAAAGTCGTTATAATGCAAGCAGCAATAATATTCCTGGAGCGATATAAAGAAATTGACAACATCTCCTGATGGTAGCAGTTATTCATCATCAGATGCAAATTAGCTTACTGATGCAATTATCAAAGCACACTCTCCTCTCTACCATCAAAAATCGTGATGCAGTAATATATAGAAGGACAGTTCCGCTGTCAACTCAAAATTCAAAAGCGTTCTCGAATCAGTAAAAATGGATTTATCTGCATTGAACAATATCACTTTCTGTAAATCCTTCACGAACGTAAAAGACTTGAAGGTGGGTGCAAAATATAAAGTGATTGATATGAATACTATCGACACAAAGTATGGTAAATATATTATCATTGAAACCGAGAAATTTAAGTGCATACTTCCCTTACGATATTATGAATACTTCAAAAAAGATAATCGCATTGAAAAGTTTAAACAATATTTGGCTGAGAAAGACGTGTACATCACCAGCGCCGGAACTGTAGGAAAGACAACTAATTTAACATTTCTGTACAAAAAATAATAACGTATATCTATGTATAATTGTTTGGAAACAAATTATATATTTTTTATTGCAAAAAAAATGTCTTTTATTTTTTGATTAAATGAAGACTAGGTACATCACAGTGAAGAGAGTTGCTATTGATGAGCTAAAAAAATGTAGCGTATAATATGGTGTCTGCAGGTTTTTATATATTGGCTAAGCTCTTCAAGGTAAAAATTTACTGGTACCATATTGCAATTCATTTTTCAATCAATTTTCAAGGTTAAAGTTTGTTGACAAGGTATTGAGAAGCTATCATATTACAGTTCTTATGTTAGGCTCTACAAGGTTCTTAGAAATAGCAAAATAAGCATTCTTAACCAATGACTCAAGTAACTGGCTTTGTGAATGCATAAGTCAAAGTGAGTATTGTCGGACTTTGTGCATGGTCGGATAAGTTGAAATTTATAATCACATATCCAGAGCAGTCCGAACCTCGGTATCGAAGAGATTTGTGATTTTTATTACAATCTTTTAATTCCCAAAAAAAGAACTTAACTTTTTTACGCTGATCGTTCCGGTATCGTGATCTTCGCCGCTTCGGAATTATATCTGCCACCGCTTGCATACAGATAACACGAAGAAGCGGTCATCAGTACAGGATCCACAATCTAGCAGCAGACAGGAGCCGCCGGAATACATCAGGAGCTAATAAAAACATATAAAAGGATCCTGGACACCGCCACTGCCAGCTACAGGATCGACGTCGGGTAAAGCAATAAGAATCAGTTTAATAAAAATATTGTTTTAATTTAATTTATTTGTTTTAATTTAATACTTGTTTTCCTCCTTTTTCTATTTGGGTCTCTGATTTCCAAGCCTTTTATCCTCGGGGTGTGAGGTTGCACCTCGGCGGAGACCCAGCCTTCTTTTAAAATAATTATCTTTCTTTTCTTTAATTCAACTAGATAAAACCTACACTAATAACAACCGCGATGGTTAAGCATGGCCACCACCGTGCTACCGTAACGCCGCCCGTCCACCTATACCGACACTAGCCACACACACATACGCACACACCCTCGCCTCGCCACCACTATCCTCACGCACACGCTCCCACTTAAACGTCTCGTCCATTTCCACCTCATAAACACACTCCAACACGCTCTACCGCCTCCACAAGACCACACAAACCCACACACACAGAAACCCGCACACAAACCCGCACACTCACACAAACCCGCCCTCTTATCTACACCTTCCCAGCTACCTGTACCTGTCGTGATTCCTACACCCACTGCCACTAATCCTAATTCCACCCGCTCCCAATCCCCGAGGTATTGCATCAGCAATATTCCAAAATACATTACAACCCAGAAATTCATTTTTAACTCCTTAAAATGCCTTAACCTTCCCTGCTTGAACCTAACATTCAACCATAA
Source organism: Vesta saturnalis (assembly GCA_036346205.1). Classification (NCBI taxonomy): domain Eukaryota; kingdom Metazoa; phylum Arthropoda; class Insecta; order Coleoptera; family Lampyridae; genus Vesta; species Vesta saturnalis. The sequence goes on from JARFJB010001975.1 coordinate 6,702, forward strand.
CCATACCTGTCTCTTAGAGACCGTCTCTCCCTTGCCGGATTGTGCGCAGCTTAGGCTGCGACACCATTTCGGTGACCCTTCCGTCACCCTCACCCAACTCTCCGGTCCCAGTTTACCTAACTCCACTCCTAGAGCTCCCTCCTTCTCCTGAGTGATTCGTCACGTAGATAAGGACATCCTAGCCTAAGAGATCATGGATGCGATTGATCTTCCACATGCGAAGGAGGCCGTTCGCATCATCTCGAAGGTTAAGAACACCTCAACTTCCCTAGTCGGAATCATAACTCCATCTCAAACCACCCTAGAATACCTCCTCGCACGCGGTGTCGTCATGTTCGGGCGACACTACTGTTGCGAACCTTCCCTTATCCCACAACCTCTCCCAAAGTATTGTTCTACCTGCACGCAGGTGGGGCATACCGCGGAAGAGTGTTCTTCCCGCGCGATCCGCTGTCCAAACTGTGGTGAATGCCGCAGATCCTCCGCCTGCAAATCCTCTGCAAACCCAAGGTGTAAGTCCTTACACGCTCCCTTTTCCGCATGTTTCCTGACCGACAGGACATGGTTCTTCGCTCCCTAGACTCCATCTCCCAAAACTTTTTCCAACGGCGTATCAACGTCTGCGTATCAGGTACGGGGATGAAAGTAGCCGTAATCCGCCAACACAATCCTTAACTACTTCCCAATGGATATCATAGCAGGGACCATTAGTACCAGGGGCGTGCGTCGGAAACATCCCTTAATCAAACACTTTTTACACTCCCACAATATTCACATCCCTTCCATCACCGAAACAAAGATTTCACCCAGATCCACCCTTAATTTCAACACCTTTCACACTTATTCAAACAATAGCCAACATGGAACCGCCCTATTAATTAAAAACTACTTCGCCCCCACTCCTATTCAACTCCCTGCGCACCTACAGCATCTCGAATGCGTTGCTTCAACGGTGCACTTTCCCACCCCACATCATTTATTCCTATTGCAACCCGCCAGGTCACAACACACTATCAGATGACCTTTTAGTCTACGCTTCTAGCCTCCCTAATGCTGTTATCCTAGGTGGCTTCAATTCCCACCACGCCCAATTCGGAGACACTGCAACGAATGGCAACGGTAATAGGATATCATCGGCTCTGTTGCATTTGCCGCTCCTGCGAATCTCCAAAACTCAACCAACCTATTTCGAACATTTAGGTGCCTCTATAGTAGACCATATCTTAGTTTCCGAACCCATTGCCCGCTATTTCGATCGTGAGTGCTTTCTAGGCACCACTATCACATCTGATCACATACCACTACTGGTCAAAACTTCATTTTGTCCAGTTTCCCCTACACCTACCCAATACACAGTAATTCACGCTTTTTCTAGAGCAGATAGGAATGTGTTCTCGGAACACATCTTCAACAACCTTCCTACACCCAATCTTCAGACGACCCAAGATCTCAAAACAGCCATTAGAGACCTAACTTCCGTAATTACGGAAGCGGTAGAAATCTCAGTGGTATTAAAAAACATCGACATCTCCCGCAAACCGCTCCCACAGCACATTGTGAACTGGATCAAAGAGAAAAGACGAGTATATCGTCAATTCTTGCGATCCAGGGATTCGGCTCTCAAGACCGAATACAATCGGCTTAACTCCTTAATCAGGCGAGAAACCAATAAATACGCTGAAGACTCCTGGACCAAAGCCACTTCCCAGCTAGATTACAGAAATGGTAAACTTTTCTGGCAACAGTTCGATAGACTGACCAGAAGAAAGGTAAACCCAAAATCCCACCTAACCGACCTTCAGGGCAACATAATCTATTCCAACCAAGAAAAGGCCGATTTCTTTGGTCACCACCTTCAATCCATTTTTCAATCCCCATGTGATCCCCAGTTCGATAACCAGTTCAAGGCACTCCTCGAGGGTCACCTTGCAGAATTCCGCAACCTTAATCTTCCTGAAATCCAACTCGATAACGAGAGTCGTTTTTATGCCCCTATGACGCCCGACCAAGTCAAAACATATTTCAAAAAAGGGAAAAAATCAGTCCCAGGTCATAACGGCCTAAATAGTAAAATACTCCGGCACCTACCTGACCCAGCCCTCCGTATACCTTCCGACATTTATAACAAATGCTTAACCGTCTCTCGCTTCCCGACGGACTGGAAATCGGCCTCCACCATCACAAAACCCCACGCTGACCTAACCTCACCCTCCTCCTATAGACCCATTTCCCTCCTGTAGCAGATTCTAGCCAGGCGACTCAGAGACCACCTTCTTCCAAACAGCCAATTCGGCTTCCGTCCCAACTGAACGTGTCACGATCCCTTGTTGAAGCTGCTTACAGAGACCACCAGGGGATTCAATCACAAGTAATGCAATCTGGTTATGCTTCTGGACATTAAGCAAGCATTCGACAGGGTCTGGCACGCTCGTCTCCTGCACAAGATTCGTAACCTCAATATATCCGACCCCTTCTGGGCGGTTAATCGAAACAGCGAAATGGTCTCCCGCTTCATATCGAAACCCTGCGGAACTTCACCAACTGGGCTAATCAGTGGAGAGTCACCATCAATCCCACCAAAACCCAAACTATCCTCTTCCGCCATCACAATTTCACGGAAGATAAGTTCCCAAGAAAGAACCCCACTCCAAGATAAAATCACCTACCTAGGCATGCTCTTTACTAGAACCCTCAATTGGCTCCCCGGTGTTAAAAAAACACTCAATAAGATTAGGAACCGCGCAAACCTACTGGGTGCCCTCCGGGGTAGAATCTGAGGTTGCCACCCCAAAACACTTTTACACATTTATAAAACATACATCCGCCCTGTTATGGATTTCCGATCACTAATATACACCAATACAAACCCCAATCACCTTTCCTCTACGTCAACGCCGAATCCTCAGACGCATACACAGGTTACCTCTCAGGTGCCCTAGCGACCTCACAACACAACACGCAAACATACCAACCATCACACCCAGAATCCAAAAACTTTGCACATAAAAGAATCTTCGGCGACACTATCCCTACTAAAGGGATCCTTACCACACCCTACAATTACCGTTTTCCCCAATTCCCACGAAGAAAACCTAAATTAAAATTCAAACACCCCCCCGCGATCCTTACACAACTTCTCGACGACCTCCCCGAGAAGATAGAAGATTCCCTGGACAACATCCCATATGCCTACCGCATCCCCCCGTCTATTCGATGACGACCCAGCAAGAAACCGGATGACGAATCTAATGATCACACTAAGCACACTACACCCCACTTAACAACGCACACATTTAAGCAATTAACGCACTATTAAATATTAAATAAATAAACCTTTTTTTTTTTTACACCAACAATAAACACATCTCATGATTGTAAACTATACAATAACAACAAAAAATCGCAAAACCAACAAATATGGGTTAACCAGGGCTGAAGAAGAGAAGGACTCCTGAACAGTTCACGAATAAGATACATAAGTTATAAATAAGTAAATACTAACCATAATCATGAGGACATTATCAAAAAAAAATCACAAATCATGCCGAGTTGGTAGCGTAGTGGTGACACGACCTACATAGCATTCGGGCGGTAATGGGTTCGATTCCCGTTACCGTCTACCTTGTATAAGGTTTTTTCGGGGGCTTTTCCTCATACACATGTAGCGGCATGGTCACTGCGTATATGCACACCATGTGCGGCTACTTGGGCAAATGCTGGGGTAGTATTTTCCCCCTCAGAACCTTCACTCCGTTCCTTCCGATCCTGTTTTTCTAAAAAATATATATGTAAAAGCACTGTTTTTGCACAGTAAAATCGCTTATGTATTTACTATTTTAATAGTGTGCATAAACCTAATCAGAAAATCAGTTCTATTTGTTTAAATGTAGCGTGTAGAAATACTGCACGATTGCATAGTTATATACAACGCGCTAACCAAGACATCCAGACAAATATAGAAAAGTAATGGTTGTTGTAATTGATGTGCAACGTTACAAAACATCAAGAAATATATTTACAGCTAAGGAACTAGCGATATATAATGGAGAGCAAGCTGGTCATTATGTATTCGAGCCTCCATTTCCAAGGAACGCCTTGGATAGTGAATTTCAAAAATAAGCTCACTGGTTAACTCACAACCACCACTTTATCAAGTGGGAATATGGATATACCTCCACATCTATTCCCTCGTATACTTAGTAATTTCATACCAACAACAGATGAGGTGTACGTTAAAGGACGAGAGAAAGCCAATTATATTCAAAAATTTTAAAATAACGTATTACGGTATTTGAAGAACAACCTACTTTACCCAACCTTAATGCATGCTGTTTTTTTCATACACAAAACACTTGTCACTGCGCTTTGGCCCATGTATATCATTTATATGAAAAAATTGTAATGAAATTTTAATAAAAACATTTATTTGATTGTACACTCATAATACATCAATATATAGTTTTGGCCTCCTGAAACGTAAAATTGACATTACATTCTTGCGAACGTCAAGTGTAACTTCATTTTTACGCACGCTATTGTAAAAACACCGCTACAATGCGGTAAAATGGTCAGTAACTTGCAAGCTTTCAGAAATATAGAAAAAATATATGAAGTATAAAATAATAAAATATGTTTAAGGAAACTTTACTTTGCACCTTTTCTTATGAAATACATGTCCAAAGCAACGTTATTTTTACATTTTTAGTTAAAATTTTAAGGTACCGTCATCTCTCGATAACTTAAACAGTGATGACGATAATAATTGACAGGCTTGACTGGAGTCATTGACATTTTAGCTATTTATTAATGTTGGTTATGTTTATCGTATCACCAGTTGTTGAATTTACAAGAAAATAATTTGATATTGTTTTATTCAATACTATTAAACAGAACATTGTTAAAGACAGTTAATTTTTTGTGACATAATTACGAGTGTTTTTTTTTGTTTTATACACAGTACCTATACTAATAAAAAGTTTCAATTTATGTGGTTTAATAGAATTATCCTTATTTTATTAATTAAGATAAATTCAATTTTAGTACAGCGAAACTTTGGAACGTTTATGCAGTGAGTTGGCTAAAGCCAACAATTTGTAAATTGTTTGGCAGAACATTGTAAACACCGAAAATGTGAATAGTATAAACTATCAAACCAAATTAAAAAACAAGTCATGTTTTAAGCGCTGTTTCTTGTTTCAAAATTGAATTGGTTAATTTAAGGACCAGTTTGATACATTTATACATGAAATGGATAAATTGCATGAATTTGTTCCTTCTGAGCTTACGTATTTACAAAAAGTTGTTTCAAGTGCTCTTTTTTGTTTCACAATGGTATTGGTTAATTTAAGAGTCATATTTTGATAAATTTATACATGAAATGGATGAATTGCCAGATATAAAACACAGCTGCGTCGAAAAAAAATTTTTTTTCTGAGAATTAGGTACAAATTTTAAATTTTCAAGAGCGCTTCTTTTGTAGGACTTTATTTATGCCCTCCCCTGCATCCCCACCTACACCCTGAGAAAACGGACGTCCACATCCAGTCGTCTTTTATCTCTTTCCATAGATATGCACATATATCTTTACTTCCATCACACACTTTCAAACGTACACCACTTTTATAGTTCAAGTACACGTCTGTCGTTTACACAACAATAATTGCAATTATACATTTCATTCTAGAACAAATAATTTCAAGTTAAATATAATATTACAAATCATACTGATAATACTATATGGTTTATGCATTTTGCAATTGCAAGCTTTTTACTCATTCCGAGTACAATCCATTTAAAACGGGTTTGACTTGTATATATATATATATATATATATATATATATATATATATATATATATATATATATATTTATATTGTGTGTGTGTGTGCGTGTGCGTGTGCGTGTGCGTGTGCGTGTGCGTGTGCGTGTGCGTGTGTTATGTGCGGTGGCTGTTGTGTGCGTGTGGTGTGCGTGTGCGTGTGTGTGTGTGTGTGTGTAAAATGTCCGATAGATATATAGTGAGAGTTAGGAACACTATTTAATAAAAAAACGTTAGAATTTTTTATAGAAACAAACATTACAAATACTTTGCCAATATGTTAAACATTTATTATATTACATCACATTTACTATTAATACTCAATTCATTTGGAAAATATTAAAATGTAAAGATACATTTACGTTTTATATCGAATTGTGATGTATAATATTTCACAGTTAAGGAAGGCTTTCTTTAATAAAGAAATCGTTAGAAGTTTTGACATAAACAACATATTACAAATATTTCCGAAATAAGTAAAGGATTTTATTTTAGATCAGTATTTATCTTAATAATTTATTGATTTTGTACATTATTAAAATGTAAATATAAATTTACGCAAAATATCATGATAGTATTGTTAGTTGCATAACATTTCAAGGTTATAACTCAGAAGAAACACATGCATGCAGTTTCTCCATTTCATGTACAAATGTATCAATCCTTAAATTAACCAATTCAATTTTGAAACAGGAAACAGCACTTAAAACATAACGTTTTTTAATTTGGTTTGATTAGGATTCCAAATTTACAATTTTTGATAGAGCGTGAATATTACTGCTTCAATAATTGTAGGATAATGAACGCAGATGTTTTGCTTTGAAAGCATTGTATGCATGTGTGAATGCGAACATTCTATATTAATCTTAGTCATCTTTGAAACGGGATTTTCAAATACATGAATGCAATTGTGTCATTTGTATTCCATAAATACATGGCGTAAAGTTTTCAGATTTACATGCTTTTGGGAACTGTTTTGACTTTTTTTTAACGCAAGCGTTTTTTCACTTTTAACTGTACTATATTTTTACACCTTCTTTATCTGCATGATATTTTACAATAAATAAATTTGTAGCGCAACATGCACTTAAAATTTGCAAAAAATGACTGCTTTACTTTGATGTAGAAATTTATACATGAGTACATGAGTAAGTCAAACTTCCAGATGTTTTCACACTTTTCTAGCGCAAATTGAACTATCACTCACATTTTTTTTAGTTGTAGTCAAATTTTTTTTTGGATAATGAGACCTTAAACTGCTTTCAGTCTGCTCCGTTGAGCTTTTCTGTGGGAAATAGTTACCGCTTCTGGGAAAAGGCTACCTGGTTTTTGAAAACGGGTACCGGTGTTAGGTCTGTGTTTAAGTTGTTTTCGGAAAACGGGTACCTGTTTTGAGCTGTTTTTTGAGCTATTTCTGCCTGTTGCTGGAAAACAGGTATCTGTTTTTGAGCTGATTGTATCAAAGTTTATACTATTCACATTTTCGGTGTTTACAATGTTCTGCCGAACAATTTACAAATTGTTGTTGGCTTTAACCAACTCACTGCATGAACGTTGCAAATATTCGCTATACTAAAATTGAATTTGTCTTAATTAATTAATAAAACAAGAATATTTCTATTAAACCACATAAATTTAAATTTTTTATTAGTATAGGTACTGTTTATAAAACAGACACTCGTAATTATGTCACAAAAAATGAACTGTCCTTAACAATGTTCCGTTTAATAGTATTGAATAAAGCAATATCAAATTATTTTCTTGTAAATTCAACAACTGGTGATATCGATAAACATAACCAACATTAATAAATTGCTTAAATGTCAAATTTTACTAACTTCCGTCAAGCCTGTCAATTATCGTCATCACTGTTTAAATTATCGAGATATGACGGTACCTTTAACTAAAAATGTAAAAATAACGTTGTTTTGGACATGTATTTCATAAGAAAAGGTGTAAAGTAAAGTTTCCTTAAACATATTTTATTATTTTATACTTCATATATTTTTTTTATGTTTCTGAAAGCTTACAATTTACTAACCATTTTACCGCAGTTTAGCGGTGTTTTTACAATAGTGTGCGTAAAAATGAAGTTACACTTGACGTTCACAAGATTGTAATGTCAATTTTACGTTTCAGCAAACCAAAACTATATATTGATGTATTATGAGTGTACAATCAAATAAATATTATGTTAGGATAAGCATTTGTATAAAATGAGTTGCATACATGCCTGGTGCTAATGTGCACGGTATGTTCCAGTTTTTGAAATAATGAATAAATATGAAAAGATATCCAACAAGGTGATGATAAGTTTCATCACTCTCTCTCTCTCTCTCTCTCTCTATCTCTCTCTCTCAACAACCCCAATCATTTTTTTTTGTTTCTAAGAACTACAGCTATCTGTATTTGGGAAAAGTGATCCAGTTCTTCTTCGAAATACTCATAAAAGCGTTGAGGTAATACATGTGGATACGATATGTACATAGATGTCAGTTAATAAATTTTTATCTATTAAAATTTCATTACAATTTTTTCATATAAATGATATACATGAGCCAAAGCGCAGTGACAAGTGTTTTGTGTATGAAGAAAACAGCGTGCATTAAGGTTGGGTAAAGTAGGTTTTTCTTCAAACACAGTAATACGTTGTTTTAAAAATTTTTGAATATAATTGGCTTTCTCTCGTCCTTTAACGTACACCTCATCTGTTGTTGATATGAAATCACTAAGTATACGAGGGAATGGACGTGGAGAGGTATATCCATATTCCCACTTGATAAAGTGGTGGTTGTGAATTAACCAGTTAGCTTGTTTTTGAAATTCACTATCCAAGGTGTGCCATGGAAATGGAGGCTCGAATACATAATGAGCAGCTTGCTCTCCATTATACAGTGCTAGTCAAAAGTCCCCTCCCCCCCTTGTATCTTTTGAACGGTTTCAATTATGCTAATGAAATTTGGAGGGTGAATATAAACGGATATAAGCTTTTCAACTAGTCATGACAAGTGACGTAATAGTCATGTATGACGTCACAGGGCCACAGTGACCAATAATTTTGAATAGTACCTTATAGCAAGTTTGAAAGGTATTAAAATTACCTATTCAGTCATACTAATTTTGTTAGGGTTTAGGTTGGTTTTGATAGAACAATTAAATAAATACTAAAATTATAGTTTGGCATTTGATTAATCAAGATTGTAATGTCTGCCTCTGGTTAACTGTCAAAAAAGTTGACGTTTTTTTAATTCTCTCGTTGTTTTTACTTTGATAAGTTTTCATACCTTGACTATTCAGTTTAATTATTCTTTAACGCTACGTTTAAGTGTCTACATAGACAAAATGGTAGGTACGGTAGCCGACAAAGTAGCAGCTATCTTAATAATTGGTGAATGTAGAAACAATTCCCATGCAGCGGAACGTCTTTTTAATGAGAGGTATCCCGATCGCCCTATATCGAGGACTTATTTGATGGAGCTTCTTCAGAAGTTTGAAGCAACCGGTAGTGTTCAAGATGTCAAACGATCTGGTCGACCAACAATTAGTGACGACAAAAAAATCGACATAATTGCAGAAGTGGTAGTACATCCTACTTCTTCTACAGCCCAAGTTGCGTCTATCTGTGAAGTCAGTCTAAGGACAGTACATAGGGTGTTGGCTAAAAACAAATTTCATCCATACAAATTAAAAATGGTGCACCAACTTTCAGATGATGACCCCGACCGAAGATTAGAATTCTGTGAAAATATATCCAATCAAATTATTCAACACCCAGACTACATAAAATCAATTTGTTTTAGTGACGAAAGTACTTTCTTCCTCAATGGAAACGTTAACACACAAACTGTGAGATATTGGAGTGACACAAGTCCTCATATCTTTCGTGAAAAACATACTCAATTTCCAGAAAAAGTAAATGTTTGGGAAACCACATAGTTGGACCTGTTTTTCTCAATGCTAACTTAACCGGTGAAGTGTATCTGGAGATGTTACAAAACGCAATTGAACCGTTAATTCTTGAAATTTTGGAAGATAATCTAGATGAATTCGGCAACTTGGAAATAACGTTCCAACAAGATGGTGCTCTTGCACACTATTATGATGCAGTAAGATATTACTTGGATGAAGAATATCGTGGCAGATGAATTGGACGACGAGGTCCGATAGAATGGCCAGCTCGGTCACCAGACCTGACAACATTAGATTTTTTTCTGTGGGGGTACTTACAATCTAAGGTTTACGCTACAGCACCTGGCAGTATGCACATTTTGAAACAAAGAATTGTTGAAGAATGTAGAACAATTAATAATAAGTGGAGCACATTTTCAATATTTACTATAAGAATTGGTCCTTGAATCTTGATTAATTAAATGCCAAACTATAATTTTAGTGTTTATTTAATGTTTCTATCAACATCAACCTAAACCCTAACAAAATTAGTAGTACTGAATAGGTAATTTTAATACCTTTCAAACGAGATGTCACTTGCCATAAGGTACTATTTAAAATTATTGGTCACTGTGGCCCTGTGGCGTCATATATGACTATTACGGCACTTGTCATGACTAGTTGAGAAGCTTATATCCGTTTATATTCACTTTTGACTAGCACTGTATATCACTAGTTCCTTAGGTGTAAATATACTTCTTGCTGTTTTGAATCGTTGCACATCAATTATAATAAACATTACTTGTCTATATTTGCCTGGCTGTCTTGGTTAGCGCGTAGTACATAACTATGCAATCGTGCAGTATTTCTACATGCTACATTTAAACAAATAGAACTAATTTTCTGATTAGGTTTACACGCACTATTACAATAGTAAATACATAAGCGATTTTACTGTGCAAGAACAGTGCTTTTACATATACACTTTTTAGAAAGACATGATGTCGAAGCGAATGATATGTGATTGAAAAAAGGAAAAGGCCACGCATTTCATTACCTCCCCCGGGAGGGCGGTCAGCTCGAGCTTTCCGAGCTCCTTCAGCCGCAATCATGGATTCCCAGCATACATACATACACTACGTATATATCCACGGTGGGATTAAGGATAGGTGTGGTCAGGATAGGATCGGAAGGAACGGAGTTAGGGTTCTGAGGGGAAAATACTACCCCAGCATTTGCCTAAGTAGCCGCACATGGTGTGCATATACGCAGAGATCATGCCGCTACATGTGTATGAGGAAACCCCCGTAAAATAACCTCATACAAGGTAGACGGTAACGGGAATCGAACCCATTAGCTCCCGAATGCTACGCAGGTCGTGTCACCACTACGCTACCAGCTCGGTGTGATATGTGATTATAAAATTTCAACTTATATAGATGGGTAGACTCCACGAGGATACCCGAACAACACCGACCATGTACAAAGTCCGACAATACTCACCTTGACCTATGCATGCACAAAGCCAGTTACATGAGTCATTGGTTAAGAATGCTTGTTTTGTTATTTCTAAGAACCTTGAAGAGCCTAACATAAGAACTGTAATATGACACCTTCTCAATACCTTGTTAATAAACTTTAACCTTGAACGTTGATTTGTATGAATTGTAATATGATACCAATAAATTTTAACCTTGAAGAGCTTAGCCAATATATAAAAACCTTCAGGCACCATATTATGCGCTACATTTTTTTAGTCTCATCAATAGCAACTCTTCGTAAATCGTAAGGGAGGTATGCACTTAAAGTTATCGTTTTCAATGATAATATGTTTACCATACTTCGTGTCGATAGTATTCATATCAATCACTTTACATTTGTTATGGCAGAGAGGAGAGTGTGCTTTGAGAATTGCAACAGCAAGCTAATTTGCATCTGATGATGAATAACTGCTACCATCAGGAGTTGTCAATTTTTTATATCGCCCCAAGAATATTATTGCTGCTTGTATTATAACGACTTTACTTGCTCGCAATTGTACTACCACTAAACACTGTTGAAGAATTGATTCATGTGTAATTTACATATGGTGGGGTTGCAGTATGACCTTGGTCTACTTTTAGCATAGACAACAACCTATCATTCTTTTTGGATCCATAAACTGATTTGATTTTTATATTTCTAAGAAATGTGATATGATACTCCCGCGGGTCTATAATCTTTCAGTTTGAGCACTCTATTCTTAGATTTCTAAGAATTGTAATATATCATTTGACCTTGGTTTACTTCTTAGGATAGACAACAACAACAATCTGTCATTCTTCTTGTTTCCATACACTGATTCTATTTTTATATTTCCAAGAAATGTAATATGATACACCTGCAAGTCATTAGTCATTACCCTTTGACCTTAAAAACTCTATATTTAGATTTCTAAGAATTGTAATATAATTGGCTAGCAATATCTATTCTTAGCTTTAAATTTTGATCTAAATGTGTCCTTGATGTGAGTACTCCTTACAACATGCTTAAACTCGTTAAATACCCACCTTGTCCTACTTTTAGTTTAGAAAACTAATTCACCTTCACACAATTTAGTCTTGATCTACTTTATAGCATACATACATAACAACCTGTCATTCTGCATGCTTCCATGAACTGATTCTATTTTTAGATTTCTAAGAATTGTAATATGATCATGATGATGATGACCATGCAATTTATATTTTTAGCTTTTTTATTTTCTTGTTAGAAAAATTGCTTAAACAGTATTTCTATCACCTACTAAGGGAGCTGTCCCAATTTGATATGTGTGTTAGATACGTTGAAAAGTCGACAGTGGGTGTTGGGGCGGGTTTTTAAATAATTTTTTGGCAAATTCTTCCCCGTTTTCGAGAAAAAATGATTTTTTTTATTTGAAAAGGCTGGAATTAGAAAAATCTGCTTAAAAAATATTTCCATCACCCCCTCGGGGTAGATTTTACATTAGTGGCAGCTGACGCAATTTGATATATGTGTTAGATAAGTTGAAAAGTCCACTGCGGGTGTTGGGGTGGTTTTTTAATATATGTTTGGCAAATTCTGGCCTGTTTTCGAGAAAAACTGATTTTTGGTGCTTGAAAAGGCTGGACTGCTTAAAAAATATTTCTATCATATACTAGGGGTAGTTTTTACATTAGGGGTAGCTATCCCAATTTGATATATGTGTTAGATACGTCGAAAAATCGCCAGGGGCTGTTGGGGGGTTTTCAAACTAATTTTTCGCAAATCCTGTCCCATTTTCGAGAGAAATTAATTATTTTGTTTGAAAAGGCTAGACTTAGAGAAATCTGCTTAAAAAATATTTCTATCACCTACTAGGGGTAGCTTTTACATTAGGGGTAGCTGCTTCATGCATTACTTTCGTCATGTTTGCCTATAAAGAGTTTACTGAATCATGTACACGCAAAGAGAGTAAATAATATTTGATCTTGACCACTCTATTTTTAGACTTCTAAGAATTGTAATATGATGGCATTGCAATTCCTATTTTTAGCTTTTGACCTTGACATGCAAATTTCCCGCCAAAACGTTTGACCGCAGAGTGACCTTGAAATATGATGATGATGGTGACATTGCAATTTCTATTTTTAGCGAAATCCAAAAATTTAAATTTCCCGCCAACAGTTCGAACTTGAAGAGATCGAAAAGCTTACATTTCTCACCACCAGACGGCGAGTGGCCTTGAACTGTTCCAGAACCGGCCCCTAACCAATACTCACGTTCATACGTACACACGCCACACGTACACACGTACACACGTACACACGTACACACGTACACACGTACAAACGTACAAACGTACACACGTACACACGGACACACGTACACACGTACACACGTACACACGTACACACGTACACACGTACACACGTACACACGTACACACGTACACACGTACACGTACACACGTGCACACGTACACACATACACACGTACACACGTACACACGTACACACGTACACACGTACACACGTACACACGTACACACGTACACTCATACACACGTCCACACGTTCACACGACACGTACACGACACACGCATACGTACCACGTCCACACGTACACACGTACACACGTACACACGACACGACACGTACACGTACACACGTATCACGACACGACACGTACGCACGACAAGTCACACGTACACGACACACCACACGTACGTACACGTACACACGTACCCACGTACATGTACACGACACTCATACACACGTCCACACGTTACACGTACATACGTACACGACGTACATACGACACGTCCACACGTACACACGTACGTACGTACACACGTACACGACACGTACCCACGATACATGTACACACGTACACTCATACACACGTCCACACGTTCACACGTACAACGTACCCACACGTACACGTACACGTCCCACACGTCACACGCACACCCACACACGTACACAAGTACACGTACACACGTACACGTACACACGTACAAACGTACACACGCACACAGGTACACACGTAACACACACGTACACACGCACACGTCACGTACACACGTACACAGTACACGTACACTCTACACACGTCACACGTTCACACGTACACACACACGTACACACGTACAGTACACACGTCCACACGTACACACGTACACGCACACGCACACAGACACAGTACACACGTAACACGACACGTACCTACCACGTCACACGCACACGTACACAAGTACACACGTACGTACGTACACGTCACACGTACCCACGTAACAGTACACACGTACACCACACACGTCCACACGTTCACACGTACAACGACACGACACTACCCACACGTACACGTACACACGTACACAGTACACGTACACGTACACTCACACACGTCCACACGTTCGCACGTCACACGACACGACACGTCACACGTCACGTACACACGTAACACGCACACGCACACGTACACACGTACACTACACTACGTACACACGCACACGTACACGACACAGTACAACGTCACACGTCACACTACACGTACGTACGACACACGTACACACGTACCCACGATACATGTACACGTACACTCATACACACGTCCACACGTTACACGACATACGACACGTACACGTACATACGTACACGTCCACACGTACACGTACGTACGTACACACGTACACGACACGTACCCACGTATACATGTACACGTACACTCAACACACGTCCACACGTTCACACGACAACGTACCCGTACACACGTCACACGTCACACGTACACACGTACACGCACACCACACACAGTACACGTACACACGTACACACGTACAAACGTACACACGACAGTAACGCACACGACACAGTACACACGTACACGACACGTACACACGTACACACGTACACGTACACACTACAGTACCATACACTACATACACACGTCACACGTACACGTACACAACATACACGTACACACGTACAGTACACACGTCACAAGTACCTACACACGTCACACGTCACACGACACACAGTACAACGTACACGTCATACACGTACACACACACACGTACGACACGTACACAGTAACACGTACACAGTACACACGTACACGTACACAGTACACACGTACCCACGTAACAGTACACGTACACTCATACACACGTCCACACGTTCACACGTACAACGTACACACGTACACGTAACACGTACACACGTACGACACACGTAACACGTACACACGTACACGTACACTCACTACACACGTCCACACGTTCGCACGTACACACGTACACGTACACACGTACTACACACGTCCACACGTACACACGTACACACGTACACACGCACACGTACACACGTACACACGTACACGTATCACGTACACACGTACACGTACCACGTACACAAGTACACACGTAACACGTACACACCTACACGTACGTACGTACACGTACACGTACCCACGTATACATGTACACGTACCATACACACGTCCACACGTTCACACGTACATACGTACACGTACACACGTACATACGTACACACGTCCACACGTACACACGTACGTACGTACACACGTACACACGTACACACGTACCCACGTATACATGTACACACGTACACTCATACACACGTCCACACGTTCACACGTACATACGTACCCGTACACACGTACATACGTACACACGTCCACACGTACACACGTACACACGCACACCTACACACGTACACAAGTACACACGTACACACGTAGACACGTACACACGTACAAACGTACACACGCACACAGGTACACACGTACACCGTACACACGTACACACGTACACGTACACACGTACACGTACACATGTACACACGTACACTCATACACACGTCCACACGTTACACGTACACACTACACGTACACGTACATAGACACACGTCCACAGTACACACGTACACGTACACACGCACACGCACACATGTACACACGTCACACGTATACACGTACACACGTAACACGTACGCACGTACACAGTCACACGTACACAGTACACACGTACGTACGTACACATGTACACACGTACCCACGTATACATGTACACACGTACACTCATACACACGTCCACACGTTCACACGTACATACGTACACACGTACACACGTACACACGTACACACGTACACACGTACACACGTACACACGTACACACGTACACACGTACACTCATACACACGTCCACACGTTCGCACGTACACACGTACACGTACACACGTACATACGTACACACGTCCACACGTACACACGTACACACGTACACACGCACACGTACACACGTACACACGTACACACGTATACACGTACACACGTACACACGTACGCACGTACACAAGTACACACGTACACAAGTACACACGTACGTACGTACACACGTACACACGTACCCACGTATACATGTACACACGTACACTCATACACACGTCCACACGTTCACACGTACATACGTACACGTACACACGTACATACGTACACACGTCCACACGTACACACGTACACACGTACACACGTACACACGTACACACGTACACACGTACACACGTACACACGTACACACGTACACACGTACATACGTACACACGTACACGTACACACGTACACACGTACACACGTACACACGTACACACGTACACACGTACACACGTACACACGTACACGCGTACACACGTACAACAGTATTAGTGAGAAAATTCGTGCAATTCAACAAAAAATGTTGGATAGTGCAGTATATAATGTGGAGGAATGGTTGGTAATTTAATAAAAACAAATGGAGGCCATCTCAAACAATTGCGGTAACCAGTGTTTGACATCAGAAATCCCATTATTTACGAAGCCCGTTGTCGACAGCAAGTTTGTTACCAATTTAGTAATTGTTTTCTAACGTCTGCTGTTTATGTTAATACTTACCTTGATCACGATTATCTGGAAATTTTAGCTATGTAATGGTGAGAAAGAAGAGCAATTTTTTTTGTTTTTTAAAGAGAAAGTGTTTTACCATACCATTTAAGAAAGAAAATAGATTACCTTGTTAATGGCAATCAACATTTATTTAAAGTGTTTACGCTAGGATGCAGATAAATGATGTACGTTTGGTTCTAAAAACCGAACATACTGTATGATATCTCTTGTTAGTACACCGTTTTATACTGTGCGCAGAAGAAAAAAATATTTAATAAAAAAGTTGCTTGAATTCAAGCATGCTATAACCTACAGATATTTTCGCATGTACAGAGTGTTCCATAATAGCGGTACATAACCTATCTTTCTTATTTTAAGTAGAAGTTTTTACTGAGGATTCCGTTTCTACTCTGAAAACAACCACTATGTATTAAACATGTCGTATAGCTACATTTAACCGTTTTTGAAATATTTGTACTTTTAGATAAATATATAATTTTTCGACATAGTCTACCAAATCTATGAATTTGGAACTTCGCTTGTAATTAGTGCAGACATTGATCTTTTAAGAAATATTATTACTTATTTAATTTTTATACAAAGTGTATCAGAAATATGAATTAATAGTTTATTTCATTAGAAAGAAAATTGAAAGATCTACATTTTTTTAATATGCAAATTTTATCGCTCTGCAAGGGTTTTTGAAATATTTACAATTTAGAATTTTTATTTTAATTCTTCGTGGTATAATCAATGTTCACCCTATATAATATTAGGTATATTGACCAGAAAACGATCATAACAGTTGCCATACTTAAATAAATGGTAAAATGCATTGACTTTTGCATTACGTATATGAGTGAGAATGTAATTTCATAAAAAACGTTTAGTAGATATAAAAATAATACTCTGAAAAAACAAACTTTTTTAAAAAGCACGCTTTTATTTACGCGTAGCAAGGGCACCAAAATATAATTCATTTCTCTCCGTCACATGTCTATAATATGAGCTTTATTTTTAGTCGTAAAGATTTTTGATCACATTTTGGTACAATGAAAAAAAAATTTCTCCTTTTGAGTACACTTTCTACGAGTAAATAAAAGCGTACTTTTTAAAAAAATTTCTTTTTTCAAAGTATTATATTTATATTTATTAAAAGTTTTTTATGAAGTTACATTCTCACTCACTAACGTAATACAAATGTCAATACTTTTTACCATTTATTTAAGTATGGCAACTGTGTGTACGTGCGTGTAGCAACTGAATTAAAATAAAAATCTTGTAAATATTTCAAAAACCGCCGCAGATACACAAAATTAGCTTGTTACAAGAAATGTAATAATATACAGGGCGTTGCATTTAAGATAAGATAGTTAAAACGAAAAAAAAACTATAAATTCATATTTCTGGTACACCCTACGTAAAAATTAAGTGTCATAATATTTGTTAAAAGATCAATGTCTGAACTAATCACATGCGGAGTTACAAATTTATGGATTTGCTAGTAACCTCAAAATAAATTTTGGAACTAAGACGTAAAATGATAATTTTTTATTTAAAAGTACAAATATTTCAAAACCGGTTATATGTTTAATAGAAAGTGGTTGTTTTTCAGAGTAGAAACGAAATCCGCCATTCTATTTAAAAAACCGCTGCCAAATTATCTGCCATATATATGTAATAAATAACTTCAAAGCCCACAATACCTGAATTTGAGTCATATTGGTTTTTAAGCACGATAATTCCCCATTTTTGATCCGTAATTTTGAATTTTTTAATTTTGACAAATGATTTATTCTTAAAAACCCCCAATACCCGACTTCCAAAAAAATTTTGGATCCTAAAAACGGTGCGTATTGGTAGTTTTTAAATTTTTTTATTTAGATAATGTTTTACAAATTAACAAAGTTGCAAAATTGATCATTAGCCCACAATACCTGAATTTTAGTCATATCGAATTTTAAACACGTATATATATATATATATATATATATATATATATATATATATATATATATATATATATATATATATATATATACATAAAATTGTACAAAGAAAATACGTTGCTGTGACTGTTGTAACGAATTTATTCTACAAACACAAATATAACATGATAGGGCTCTCCAAGTATTGTCTGGCAGCAGTTATAAGTTTAAAAGTTTCCCAAACCGACACTTCAAACACTCATTTCAATACATCACTAATATGTAACAAAATTTATTCTGCGGTGGCATTTACAAGAACTGCTGTTGGAAGAATTTCAATGTCATCATAATAGCACAAGATGGCTGAAACAATTTGTCGAAACGGGTAGCGTATCCAAACGAAAAATCATAGGGATGCCATCGAACAACAATGTACTGGTGAAAACACACGTACATAGATTTGAAATGGTACATTCGTTAAACCCTACCGACCAAGCAACGCGGAGAGATTTCTACGACGATTTCCAAATGCATCAGGATGTAGATAGTTTTAGAATAGACTGATGTCCATTGGTGTAAGCTTGTAACACGAACGGAATTCTCTAAAGGTAACCAGTTTTTTGTGCCATAAACATTAGTTTCTTCTTCTTTGCGGAGACTATTGCTATTGAGCACATTTATGGTGACATTTTGCCAAATGGTTGCTAATTGAGAAATGATGTACCAAAAAAACTGATTGTTTCAGGCTTAAGGCAACAAAACGTTAACAATTTTTGTTTTTACCACAGATTTCTTTAACATGAACATTTATTGACAGCTGTAGTCCGTTTCACATATACTTAACACGATGATGTCCAATACTCTAATATAACTTAAAACAACCTGTTTCTTAACCGCACATTTTAAAGCTATTCGGGTTTATCAGTTTAAGTAAATGAATAGCTTAAAATGAGAAATATTATTGAAAGTATGAATGACGCCTTAAACAGAAATCAGTGTACTGGAATTTTTAAATTTACTGTTCAGAAAATCACCCTAACAACGGTAATCAATTGAATATTAAATGTTACATAACTGAAAAATACTTTTTATTTGCATACACTTATGGCCACCTAGTAAAACCGTTGTTTTTGTATGACCGTAGAAAAAATATTGTACGCAATTCGGGCAAAAAATGTTCTTTGCACTCAACGTGCTGATAAATGCACGTTGCGTGTAAGAAACACTTAATACATAAATAACTGTTTATTTAAAACTGTGGTTTGCAGTAAATGTAGAAATGGTAACTTAAACCTTCATATATTTTTTATGCAAAAATTATATTTATGCAAGAGTTACCTTATTACTTTCATATACTTTATGAATATAGTGTTTACTACATGCTGAACAAGTCTTTATGCCTTTATGTATACCAAAATTTAAAATGTTGTTTTTGGATTATCTCAAAGTTTGCTAAACAAGTGTACAAAACGATTAGTCTGATATATACTTAAATCGTGTGTCAGTAATCTTTCCGCTAAGTATTGCATGCTATCACAAATCAATAACGTATCGTGCAAAAATATAATAAATACTTACATCGCTGATAATCATCACTGTAGACAGCAGGAAATTCAGTTTCATAGAAAGTCGGTGGCGTTGTAGTCACCCTTTTCGGTGGAACTGTTTTCTTTGTAGAAATCGATGATGGTTTCTTAGAAGTACCCGAATTAGGCCTTTTCGTAGATGGTCTTTTTATTGACGAAGGTTTGGAATTTGTACTTGTACTTGGTTTTTTAGATGGTTTTTTAGTAACTTCCGTAAACACTGTAGTATTTTTATTATAAACAACATCTTTTAATCCTTGAAAAGGTTCTTGTAAACTTTGTACAATTTTATTAACAAATGTATCCATTTTAAGATTTAAAGCGTCGTCTTCTAAGAATTCCGGTGTTGTAAAACCGTCATCGTATATGGAAGCTGATATATTTAAATTTGGATTTCGGACAGGTGGGAAGTTGATTAAATCATTCACAGATGTTTCCACTTCTATTTGTGGAGTATAAAAGTCTGTCGTTGGTCTATACGGACTAATGGTTGAGACACTTGGTTTTGGTGTAATTAGAATTGTTGGGCTTGGCACTTCTGGGGTGCTGTAAGAATTGTGTGTGACATGATTGTTGATGGTTACTTGTGTTACGGGTTTTTTCTTTGTTGGGACTTTAGTTACAACATAAGGTGATGATAAAGGAGTATTTGTGGATGGACCTAATATTATTATCGTAGGTGGTGGGGAGCTGGCAGAGTTGCTGCTCGTTGTTGATGGACGTGTTGAAGGTGGTTCGGTCACTGTGAATGTGGATGTAACTGTGTTAGTTGTGGCTACTGGACGTTTAGAAATTGTTGAACTGAAGATGTAAGAAGTTGATGGTGGTTTTTTGGTAGTGATGTACGCGTTCGGAGAATTTGCAAAAGTAGAATGAGAAGGTCTTGTAGAGCTTGCTGTCGAATAATGGTATGACGAAGACAAGGAAGGTCGGTTAGAAACCTTTTTTGTAGGCTTTGTGGACGGTTTTGATTTACTTGTTGTTGGTGTGGAACCCGGTCTTGGGGAAATAGGTGTGGAGCTAAATATATATGATGTGGATGGTGGCTTCTTTGTGGTTTCTGTTGTTGTAATTTGGGTTGTTGGGCGTTTGGAGGGTGTTAAACTGAAGACATATGAAGTTGAGGGTGGTTTTTTAGTAGTTGCAAATGAGTACGAGTAAGAGTTAGCGTACGCATTTGTAGTACTTGTATCGTTTAACATTTGTATAATGTTTACTATTGAATCAAATTCTTGTGTTTTATTTGGTTTTGAGGGTTGTGTTATTGTAGGCACTAGGATGTAACTGTCGTGATCTGGTCGAGGAAATTTATCAGACATTGGTTTTGCTGTGTAGTAATCGGGTGCATTGGATATTGATATGTGTATATATGGGGATGACATTGTAGGTTTGTAACTAACAGTAGTGCCTTCAGCCCTAAACGTCGTTTTCTTACTTCCAGATGTCGAACTCAGTTTTACTGGATGTTTAAACTCATCCGAATTAATCTCATTATTTTCTGAATGTAACAGGTAAGTGTCCGGAGTGGAAGAATGCGTAAGTCCAGGTGTGCTAAAATGACCATAATCCCCACTGACTTGTATAACTACATTATCTTGAGCTGTTGGCAATACTCCATCGTTTGCTAAACTGGCTGCAATTTTAGAAACACCTTCGCTTATTGGATTTGACGTAGTTGTAAACGGTCGCCCAGTACTAGGGGTGTGGCTATAAATTAAATTATTGTCCGGTTGTTTTACTGAATACAATTCGCTATTAAAAAGTTCACCTACAACACCTGATGGTAGTTGACAACACGCACCAAAAAGAAAACCGTCCATACACGCACCGACTACTTGACCATCCCTCTGACTACACTCATGATTAAACATACATACATTTGGTCCTCCTAAATTTGCTGACACTTTTCTGGTTGGTTTACAAAGTTTCGGCGTTATTTTGTATCCTCCAAACAATTTTCGTGCATCTGAAAGGAAAATAGTAAAAATTAATTATCAAATACTAAAGCTGTGATTTAATTTAGCCTTGATATTTTTCAACAAAGTGATTAGAGGCACGCACGTTATCAATTTGTCATAACATTAACGTATTACGAACGTGTGAGTTATTTTGAATTCGTCTATTTTATAGAATATCAACAATTATTAATCAGAAAGTTTAGCTATAATTAGATATTAATACATCAAAATGACACAATTTTTACTTTGAGTGTATTAAATGAAATTAGAAATTAAGCGAAAGTTCTGTTTGTCCTTTCCCATCCTAATTAAGTCGTATAGAGTTGACGCAGCAAAACGGTAACTGTAATAAACCATAAAAACGTATATAGCGATTTTTAAAACAAACTTAATTAAGCTGTAATCATTACAAAAAGTATGTGTGCTGGTACATTGTTTAACCTTTTATCTACAATTTTTGCGTACACAAAGCTTCACTAGATTATATTAAACCCGCAGTTTGATTCATGCATTAATTTACATAATTTACCGATTAGTTGTTACACACAAGTTTTATGACAGTAACATTAAATTTATTTTATGCTTTAACACATGAATCAATCGATTTACTTTAAATAATAAATTTGGTTGTATTGATTTTTAATAGCGATAAAGACGTTTTACTGAATCTTTTACTCATTGGGCCACAAAGCGATTGTAGTATCAGCGGCATGCAAATGATATTTTTTTGGGCTAATACTTTCTGTAATCTATATCTTACCTATGATAATCACTTTCTCTTTTGGTTTATTAACTATCCTACATAAGGCTAATCCTGAAAGTTCGTTTATGTAAAACTGAAATATGTATTAAGATATGATTTTTTTTTAATTTTCCGTGTTTTTTATTTGGACTCTTTTTCGTTATGTTGGTGAAATGTATGCGAAAGATACTAGTCAAAATGTAATCTAAAAATTGTTCAAGTAAACCAATTTAGCGCTTAAAACATGCCTTTCCGCATCCATCGTTCGTTGTATGCTGTTGCCCAAAATAAGGTTTATCTATAAGACACTCTAACAATATCCAGGCATACTACTAACATAAACAAAAGCCTGAATTGAATTAATTCTACTACAGCTAATCAGCTTAAACAATATCCTATCATAAAACCCACAAGTTGCTCCACTATGCTGACAAATACACGGCCGAATTTCTGCAACCACAGCACGTAATATGCATCATTCACGGTCCTCAAAACATATTAGTATTCATCTACGAGACACCATAAACAATATCATAAAAAATGTATATTATAAGTATTCCAATGAATATGCTAACAAAAACCACAGAATCTAATGTACACGTTCTGCTATTCTCAAAATAAATTAAGTTCATCTCCAATACACTCTGAATTATATAACGACAACGACAACGACGACAACAACAACGACAACGACAACGACAACGACAACGACAACGACCTTTCCAAAAATGAAGTCAAATCTATAAAAAATGCAACATAAGCTTTCATCGATTTTGTCGCCTAATTTTTAAGCTTGATTATTAATTGCTGCTATATTTAATTTTGCTAAATTACATTTTAAGTAGGTTGTAGGTACATAAATTCTATAATGACGAATGCGAGTTCGTTTGAAATATAAATTTCCTGATAAATTTATAATGTTATTAAAGATTTACAATGTTCTTTAGATTATAAAAAGTAAACAAAAGTATGTTTTCTGTAAAATTTTAATCTTTATTTATTTACGGTAAAGGTAAACTGGTAAACACCTTTTTATACATAAGCAATAAATATAAATTGTGCCTTATAAACCTTATTATATCACAAAAAACAATATAAACTGAATTAAACACTAAACGGTTCAAAAAAATTCTTATTTCTTATTTAGTTCTTATTTTTTGTCAGCATAAATCGACATTATACAAAAAGACACAATGAAAGTGTCAATACAAATATATCTCTATATAAAAACCTAAAAATTAAATATTCACTTTTCTGAATTTTACCGAAGCAAATTCATCGATAATGTCGTTACAATCTAATTTTTGCACACTATCGCTTTCAATTTAAAGCAAAGATAATGCCCACAACTTTTGTTGAGATAAACTGCTCCGTAAATAATTTTTGACCCTTTTGAGATCTAATTGGCATCGTTGGAAATATTTTTAATAAAATATCTATATTCGGAAATGTACTAGTTAATTTAAACATTTCATTTATATTTGTTTTTTTCATTGATTTGGCCGAATATAGAAAATGTTTCATTTCATCGTCTATATCTATTACCGAAATATCTATTTTGTAAATTAACTTTAGTTCATTTAATTCAACATCATTGTTTAATTACGAATCAAATTCAAAAAAACATTGAAAATTTTTGTATATTTTTCTATATGATTCCGAACGTATTTGTATTTGACTAATGATCGTATCATAAATAACAAAAAATATTTGTATACGAAAATGATCTCGTTCTTTTAAATATACTTCTTCTCGTGTACCTTCATCGTAAAATGCTTTTCTTTTAATTGACCTTTTTGTAGTATTAGTATTGTATTCTTTATTATCTGCGAATAATAAAGCCTCTTCTTGGCATTCTTCGAAACTATTTCTTAAATTATTTATAAATTTTTCTAACGCAGGATATATATCTTGTGTAATATTTCAAGTGGCACTAGAATGTTGAAATGACAAAGATAATGCATTAAAACGAGCTAAAATGTTATCCCATATTACAACAAATATAGCGAACGCAAGTGAATTCATTTTATGTGCCACATTCTTTGCTTCTATTTGCGCAATTTTGTTTTGTGAATGATCATTAGACAAATTACTAAGAGCTTTTTTTAATTTTCACAAAACCTGTTTTAAGTGTTCTTAAAGCGTCAAGTCGAGATGACCATCTTGTAGTTGATAATTTTTTGACTGTTAAATGAAATGTATTTTCAAAACTTTTTTCTAAGACAGCCCAACGATGTGTAGATGCAGATAAAAAACATATATATTTTCAATCAGATCAAAACAAATTTTGATTCAAAGCAACATTCGGGTGCACTGCTACCTATTAAATTAAGCGTATGACCTGAACAAGGGATGTATTCTGCAGCAGAACTATGTTGTTTGATCCTACTTTGTAGTCTTTGACTGATATTGCAGCATTGTCATAACTTTGCCTCCTGCAATACTTCAAGTCCAATCCCAAAGATTCCATTTTTTCAACGATCACAGTTTCTAATTTTTTACCAGTGTGCGAAAAAATTGAAATGAACTCCAGGAATCTTTCTGCAATATCACCGCTTGGAAGTAAATAAAGAGTGAAAAATACTTCGCCTGCTTTATTTCATTGATGAATACTGACCTCAGTTTATTGCACATAAGAATTATAAATTCATCCCATATTGTAGCTGAAAGATAACTGATTTTTCTCTTTCCAGGATTACCATATTTTTCAAGATGCTTTGCAATAAAAGGGTCAAACTCACTAAGGTTTTCCAAAGATCCTAAATAGATGCCATTATGTTTAGAAAATATGTATTCATGGTCACCTCGGAATGCTAACCCATGTCTTGCTGGTATCAATTTTACCTTCAATTCAAGACCGGATAACAAATGTGCGAGTTGATGTCATGTGCTCTTTGGAATGTTCGTGTTCTGATATGCGAACATGTACATTTTTCCAGTCATCAAATCCTTCTGTTAAACTATTAGTCGTTTTTTCAAAAAGTTTGCATACATAACAATATAATTTTTGAGAGGATGAATAAATCAACCAATTTCTATTCATTATTTCTTTGTTTGTTAAATACAGAGTCATGAATTTGCCGGTATCCTTCTTTGCATAATTTCCGTGAAGTATCCAAATGTCCAATAATTTGGTTAGGAGGATTTTGTATAAAATACTCTTGCATGTCATTTGTAATTTTCGAAGGTCAGTGTGTTATGTCTTTGGAATGCGGTAAAATATTTGCTTCAATTTCATTTGTAGTATGTACATCTACATCACGTAACTCGTCTGAAAATGCTTCTTCATTGACTCGTTTATTTATTTGTTTATTGATATTTTCATCATTGTAAATCTCACTATTATCAATTTTCATATCTAAATGTTCTGTTGTTTCGCTCGATCTACTTGCTGTTGCTGTTGATGAGAGTATAAATGTTTTCATAAGATTGTATTGTTTTTGTTGTCTAATTCTTTTTTTAATTCTGTATTATGAGTGTTTTGTAACTGTGGTTTCCTATTAGTGGAGTTGATCGGCCTATTTCCACAGAGTATGCTTTTTGAGCGCGACGTTTCGGAAGCGGACTCTGCTTCCGTCATCAGGCTTAGTCCTGAGAAGGACTGTTTTCGCACTTGAGTCGAATTCATATGTTATATATAATTTTTTCCCAAGCACTTGACTACTCTCAGATTCGAACTTGGTACCTTTCACTTACTAGTCTGACACCTTCACCTCTGAGCCACTGAGTAATCCAATAAATATATTTTTTAGAACTTATTGGCTTATTGGATTTTCTGCTAGTGCGATGTATGTGGCTTCTTTGAGTTTCCGACGAGTTGTGTTCCCGTCCTATGCCACTATCTGTATGTTATCCCATTGGATGCGATGGTCTTCGTTCCGGACATGTTCGGCGATTCTTGATCTTTCTGTTTCACCCTTGCGGACGTTGTTCTTATGTTCCTGCGTTCTCACTTTGAGTGGTCTACTGCTCTCTCCTATGTATGCTCTGCCGCATTCGCATAGTAGGTCGTATACACAATTCTTGGAATTCTGATCTTCATTGTATGGTTTGGTTTTGGTTAGTATTCCCCTGAGCGTCCTGGTCGATTTGAAGGCAGTGCGTATCTTGTATTTGCTGCCTGTCCTTCCTATTTAATCTGAGGTACCTTGTATATGTTATTACCACTGTATATTTAGGTTCTTCTTTTTCGGTTACCCTTTCTCTGTTTAGGTTAGGTGTTAGATCGGGGTAGCCATTTTCTTTGAGTGTTCTAGCGATATTTTCTTATCTGTTCCGGTCCTCTTGTTTTGAGCATATGGTTTTTGTTCTATCTTACAAGAATTTTGCCACGCCTAACTTCACGCTTTGTGGTGATTGGAGTTGTAGTGTAGGTACCTCCCCGTGTGGGTAGGTTTCCTGTGTACACTTGTGGTGAAAGTGTTGTCATTCCTGTGTACAAGTACATCCAGGAATGGCAGTTTTTGTTCTGACTCCAATTCCATTGTGAATTTGATGGAGGGTACGCGGCTATTTAGATGATCTAGGAATTCATCTAGCTTATGCTTGCCGTGTTGCCAAACTGCGAAGGTATCGTCCACGTATCTAAGCCACATCCTTGGTTTCTCTGTGAATTAGGATATCGCTTGGTCTTCAAAGTCTTCCATATATATATATATATATATATATATATATATATATATATATATATATATTGCTCACTATGGGTGATGTGGGGAACCCATCGCCATTCCAAACTCTTGTTGGTAGAATTTGTCTTCTACCTGGAAATATGTAGTTCTAATGCATATTGTCAGAAGTTCCTTTATTGTGCTTACCGAGAGTTGCGTGCGTTTGTCTAACGTTTCATCCTTTTCCAGCTTGTCCTTTATGATAGTTAGTGCCTTATCGGTAGGCACATTTGTGAATAGACTCACAATGTCGAAGCTTACCAGTATTTCTTCGTGGTTTGGTTGGAAGTTTCTGATGGTTTCCACGAAATGCTGCTTATTCTTGACCATAGACTCGGTTTTTTTCCGATAATGGTGTGATGATACCTAGCAGATAGTGTGTTAATGGGTGACAAGGTGAATTTCTCGAGCTCACAATTGGTCTCAGAGGAATTCCTTCCTTGTGAATCTTTGGTAGGCCGTATAGATGCGGAGGTTTGCTGTAGTGTGGGGTAAGTCTAGTTCTCTGGTAATCGGAGAACTCCCCCTTATGTTTTGCCAGCGTCAGATATATCCGTCTTTGATTGATGGTGTGGGGTCTTTTGGTATTTGTTTGTATTCGCCCCCGTCTAGTAGTTCTTGGATCTTACTGTTATAAGTGTCCATATGCATTACCACAGTCGCCTTTCCTTTGTCTGCCGGGAGAATTTTGATCGTTGGGTCATTCTTAAGGGAAATGGCCGCTCTCCTTTCTAGGTTAGAGGTTGGGTTTAGATCGCCTAGATAAATCTAGGACTGATCTAACCTTACTTCTGTATTCTTCGGCTTCTTCAGGATCTAATTTCATAGCTGTTTCTTCGACTGCGGTTATTAAATATACTTTCAGAGTATGCCTCGGTGTTATCGCATAGTTCAAGCCTTTGTCCAGAACCTGCATTTCGTTTTCGTCCAACTGTCGTTTAGAAATGTTTATGACAGTGTTTTTTCGATTGATGTTGGTTGGTTCTTTCTTCTCCTTCATTAGCTTCTCGAGTTTCTTCTGCTGAATTTCCTTGTGCATTGCCTTGGTCTTCGAATATTTACTTCTGGTAGCCGTATTTATCCTATCAAAGTCTTGGTCGTTCACTCGCTTTCGAATGGTTTCTCTAATCTCGTTGGATTGGTGTTCGAGCTGGTACTTTCTGAAACGGTGTTCTCTGATTCGTTCTTTGACTAACGCTTCGCTAGCTCTCTTTGCGATTAGTGATATTTTCCGGTTGTATATCGGAGTTTAACTTTAACTTCTTCTTTTCCCAACCTGATTTATGTTTATAAGACATTTTAGTGGGATTCTCTATTCTATAACAATGAAAATGAATAATTAGAATATTTAATTTTTAATATCGTGTTAATATATGCGACTGTGATAATCGTATGTCGACACCTTATATAATATTCTGACATTCCACGTTTTGACGTTTTGTTTTGATTGTTGGATTAATTTCCCTTTTATACGTTGTACTTCATATATTACATTAAAAAAACATGTTTTTTTCAAAACTACATTACCGATAAACGTTTTAGAAAGAGGTAAATATAATTTTGTATATACAGATATGTGAATTTTAAATATAAATATAACTTGTTTCTAAGGCGCTAAGATGCTTCGTAATAATTATAAACATCTAAAGTTACAAGCTCAACAAGTAATTATGAATGTTCTTCATTATTTTTATGAAATTGGATAAAATTACTTTATACTTTATTGTATGATACAACTGACATACACAATGTTTTAAGCAATACTTTGAGGTACTAATAACTAGTCTGATTTTTATGCGCATTACGCCATTACTCACGAACTGCATAATTCCTCATTCAAGAAATAAATAAATTAATCAATATTGCTTTACCTGAAATCCGGTGGGTTTTTCCCAAGTATGATGATTGGATTAAGATCAATTCACGGTGTTATGGAGAACGTAATTTTTAGATTCTAAAACTAAACTGTGCTCTAAATTCAGTATTATATCATGTAGAATAAACAGACTTTTCTCCATGCTAATCGTGGAACGAGTGGAACAACCAACGAGACGAATGGTTTAAAAATAAACATTATTTAAGGGTAATCCCGTCACACATAAATACGTTATCAATCCTTTGAAGCCTTAACGGCGGCGCGGCGCACCGCACAAGATGTAAATAATGTAGGCACCATAAATAAAGCAGAATATTTTAATTTTGTTTATATAAAATTATAAATATTGACTTTTTTATGATTATGAGAATCTGTGTGTACTTATACAACGTGTTTAATGCTAATAAATTTAGTTTAGAGTGAAATGTTTTTAATACTTTACAACCATAACAAGGTGTAAAAGATTATGGTCACAAATTTCACTTGTTGCCGATTGATACACTGCCATTAATATTTTTTCCAACAAATTTGGACAAATAAACATTTTCATGTCGGATGAAATTAAAAGTTCATACATCATTCAATAGGGAAGAATTGGGCAAATTTATCAATGTAGACACAAATCACTTCAAGCAGTACGCGACAAAATGGTGAGTTTATGGAGAGAATACTCTAGAAATACTTCAAAAAAAGTTCAAAATGGCATTTGAGTTGAGTTGGTGAGGAGGAGAAGTGCTAAGGTGTAATTTTTAAAGAAGAAAACAAGCTAAACTCAGAATCGAGTGTAATGCGATTTTTAAAAAAGTGCACTTCTAGTACGTACAGTAAGTTGCTAATATCCAATGAGTAGTATGTACCTCACTTCTATCCCAGCCTAAGATCATAGATTTAGCTAAAAAACAAACCCAAGTCCCCTGTTTTAGCGAAGAAACAGACCAAAACTAGGACTCGGATTATTTTCTTAAGGTCGCCGTATGCGGAGTCGTCTTTACAGGATACAGGGAAACAAATCCAAAGTCATCGGATTAGCTGAGAAATAAATCGGGAGTTAGTTACAGATTATTCTTTACGATCATTGGATAGAGCCAATGTCAAATAGAAGTCAAGGTTATCTAAAAATGGAAGAAGGGTACACAAGCGAAGTTTCTGCCATTGTGCTATCCAAGGAACAAGCCCAATTCTCTTGACTCATTGATGCCTTCAAGGCGTTCTACTTAGCCTGTATACAAGTATATCATGTATAACTCATTGATCTCCTTACGGCCATCGATTTAGCGCAGAAACGAAACCAAAGTATGATTCATAGGTCACTTGAAGGGCATATTCCGAAGCTAGTGTCAAGTAGAAATCATACTTATCCCGGAAAGGAGGTTACATAAAACGTCTCAATAGCTAGACCAGGTGCATGATTCATCAACCTCGTCAAGGTTTTAGCCAAGAAACAAACCCATTGTCCTAACTAAGAAACATATCAAATACATGACTCGATTTCTTCAAGGCCATCAACTTAGCCTAGAGACAAACCCACTAGGCAAGAGGCAAATCGGATGAACGACTCATTCGTCCCTTCAAGGTTATTGTCTTAGCCAGAAAATCAACCAGCTCGTTGACTCATTAATCCTGCTAGTCACAGGACCTATCCAAGAAACAAAGCAGACACTGTGTCACTAATTCTTTTTCTGGAAATAGCAGGCAATCTCTACAGCATAGACAGCCGTTAGCGTCGAAAGTTGATGTAAAGAGTTTTATATTCCTCATATATTGGTTTCAACTTCTAACATGAATCTATCAGGGTTAAATAAAAGGCATATTTTGTAAACCGTTTAATAACGTGGGTGACATTGAAACCACCGAAAATATAAAGCACTCATATTAAGTACTATCATACCAGGTACCAAAATCGGATAATGGCAGAAATATTCAAGCTTAAATCAATAATCAAGTTGAGAAATGTAGTAAATCACTAAACCCCAACAGTATGTTTATATCGAATCTGGAGGGTTCTAGTAGAACCACAAACTTCGCATTTATTAACGAATGATATCTTCATTGTAATCATCAACATCTTGATGTAAACGTAAAATCCAAAAGTGTGTAATTGTAGTGAAATCACAAAACAATTAAACCAGGTAAAGGCGAAATGAAATAATGATCTAAAACAGAGATAAAAAAATTAAAAGTGGACCTAGTGCTTGAAGTTAAGCGTTCAGGCGAAGTATTCAATGCTAAATATAAATAACACTAATTCGCATAATGCAGTACGTTTGATACAGATAGTTCAGCTTATGTATAGTACTTATTGATTATAAAGTGTTAAAAACCATTGATCATGATATGCCCTCAACGTTACACACGTTCAGCATTGAAATAATATTCTTGGATACAGTATTATGTCTTGAATAAGGCTGTAAGTATTAAACATAAGGTGTTTCTATTAGGTAGAAACATACTCTTTCTAGAGATGCAGAGAGTATGTAACACTAAATTAATCCAAGTAATACGTATATTATAGACCTTTACTGGTAAGACCTGAACTAGTTTTTTTTAAGAAAAACTGTGTTTGTGATCTAGTTGAGAATCAAACCCAGCTAAGAACCAAACGAAAATCTTCAAGGCCAATTTAGATTAGAAAAATTGTTACATGATCATTTTATATTAAAGGTATATAATTTTCGTCGCAACAAGCGCTCATGCATCGCATTAGCCAGTATTATCGAAGCGATGCATTTTCAAGGACATCCACATTTACACACGCTTATGCTACAAGTTTCACAGAAAATAAGTCAATTAACTGCAATTCAACTTAAACTAGGTAAAAATGGCCTGAAAGAGAATGGTCTACAGGATAACATCAGCGATTTCAGGAAAAGAAAAAGTCACATAGCCTTTAAGGTCCCGAATGGTGTTTCACGCGTAAAATTGATAAATATATTAACACAAAGAAATGATGAAGTTCATTAAGTAATTAGTAAATCATGATATAAACTTTTAAGTTACATTATGTAAGGTTTGAATCCAGAAGTCAGAAATAAAAATTTAGCTACTGTAATATACAATTTCAGTGACATCAATCAAATTCACGTGCTTACCTTAATTGATAAAGTCTAATTAAATCCTCCTGTAAGAATTTCTAATACTTAGTGGTATTGTCGGTACTTCCAACTAAGGGTAGTTCCGAATTTTTATATTTTACTGCTTTAAATTGCATTTGACTGACAAATAATTCTACCTCTTATACCAGAACATTATATCAGAAAAATTCTTCTCTTTTACATTTAAAAAAAATGTGAACGTAATTGAGTATACAATAGTTTTATGTAACCTGAATATTCAATTATTTAAAGTAATTTCCGCGTTAGCAAAATTTTTAAAATATTTGTAGGTGTTTTGAATGTTTTTTTTTTTTTGTAAGTACAACATGATTGTTAAATACGAATTCAGGTTTTTGTGTATTACTTTCTAAAATAGTTTAATGTTCGGTATGTAATCGGCTGTTTATATCCAGCCATTCACAAATCGTATTTTAGTGAGACACGTTGTATAAAAAAAATCTGTTCAACGTATGGTACAGTTCAAGGAAAAAAACTTCTGAAGGTAAGCGTATTATTCTTAATATATGTTTTTTACCTGATATTGCTAACAAAAATGTCGATAAAGATTTTTAAAATGTATTATTACGCAGGATGACGTCATAAGATCAACTCTACAAAATAGTAGGTACGCACGTATTCGTTGATTTTAAACTTGTAGTTATTGTTAATTCACGTATAATAATAAACCATTAAAACCTTTTGCCTTTTATTTCCGTTATATCAGTTTGATATTCTTAAAAACACGTTAATTTAATTTAACTCTATGTTATACAAGTAATTATTACTTTCCAGTCTTTTTTTTAATGGGTTTTTACAACTGTTAATGAACACATTACAATGAAACAATTTTGTGTGTGTATGTAATTGAACATGCAAATAAATCAAATACGATGTTCTGAACGTATAGGTGGTGACTGTTTAGAGGATCTGCCTATACATAAAGCATCATTGCATTAGGGTATAAATTATTTATTATTTCACGTCATATTTAATTAGACTTTAATGTATTCAGTTTGAACTGTAATCTGGTTTCCACAAACTGTAAGACATAATTTCAGTTGATTGATTGTGATTGATCTGGTGATCGAGCGTGATTTGTTTGAGATTGATTAATTAATTGATTTGTTTGTGTGTGTGTGTGTGTGTGTGTGTGTGTGTGTGTGTGTGTGTGTGTGTGTGTGTGTGTGTGTGTGTGAGAGAGAGAGAAAGAGAGAGGGGAGGAAGAAACGAGATAGAGTAAGAGAGAGAGAGGTGTGCATTATCAGCTTCTATTATAGAGAATGTTCATTAGTTTACACGCCGCTAGATGGCTCTAAAATCAATTTTTGCTCTAAGGGACCCGGGTGCAGACCCTGATACAAGTCTTGTCTTACAAGAACCTCCTTATTAGAATACAATTTTGTATGATGGGGCGAAGGCCTACAGCTGTAAGATTAAGTTAGAACCCTCATACAATTGCATCAAGGGGGCCACGATAGGGGCTTAGCTCTACACTTGTCTTATAAGGTTAGGTTCCCACACCATCTCCGGTCAGGGGGCGAAGGCCTGAGAACAAGTTGCGAAGCCCTACACGTGTCTTACAAGAACCTCCTTATTAGAAATACGTTTTCTCGTATAGGTAAAAGATCATCCAATAGCATACGACCATTTTAAAGCAATAGGATCGATAAGAATACCTTATTAATTATGCAATTTTCAACATTATATGCGTGTGCGTTTACCTAGCCTCCAGGGGTACTGCTCTTAATATAGCCAGAAGGACCTTAATACCATCAAAAATAACCCTAAGACCAACTCCAAGTCCAAGTCCAGCTCTACCCCCAGCCCCAAGACCTAGCCCAAGGCCTACATCTGCCCCTCACGTGCGCAAGTACAGAAAGGCTCTAATTAGGGTTGACCCATAGGGTAGAAAATACGCGTCCTATACGTGAGCTGCCATAAAATAGGGTGAAAAAACACGTCCTACACGTGGGTGTGTAAAAAATAGGGGTGAAAGTACACCTCCAATACGTAAGGGAGTAAAAATAATTAGGGTTGAAAAAACGGCCTTCGAGTAAAAATAAGTGTGGAAAATGTGGTCGCTCACGTGGGTGGTCTTGTGACGTCAAAATCCAAGATGGCGGCGACAAGTACCCCACACCCCGGGGCATTTGTGACGTAAAAGTGAAAGTTCAAGTGTCCCGGTTCTACTTAAAGGTGTGCAATCATTTTATTAATTTACGGTGAGTTTTAATTATTAAGTTATTTTGACAAACAAAAGGAGTTAAATAAAAGGTGTAAGTATGTAAATTTAACCTATAGGTTGTAACAACCCATTTTGAGTTGTATTAAAATATACTGTAATCTAGGTTCTTCGTTCGTTTAATGGTAAATATAAGAAAAAATTTTAATTATTTTTGCATTATAGCTATGCGGTAGGCAACTTAATTTGCATTTGGGTGTAACTTAAGCGCATATTTCCTTTATATACTTCTTATATACTTCTTAAAGGTTTGTACTCTCACTTTAAATTATTTTTCTGCTCATATCTCTTCGCGCACGGCTGCATCATCTAATGTCAAAGCATCCATTTTTTTTCACTTCCTGATGAATGTTGTGTTGGTAGGAAGCTTTTTTTGGTTTCCACCTAAATTTTGTGAAAGTGCCATTGATTTGATAGTAAGATATTTTAACGCATTATACTAAAAATTAAAACATTTGCTCTTTTCAGGCACTTTTATTTTCTTTTATTTTTACTTTGATTTACACTTTTATTACAATTACTTTTCTACTTAAATTATAATTGATTTTACGATTGCAATTTTTGCATTCAAAAATTCAAAAAAATGCAATAAACGTATTATTAAATTTCAAGAAGATAAATTTATTAGATGAAAAATTCCATTTATGGGTGTGGTTTACCGTGTAAAGTGTTATTTCGAGATATTGCGCAATATTGATGCCAAGATGACATCACCTCAGTTTGCATTTCCGCATTTATTTCTGTAATACCAGGGGTTCTCAAGAAGTATTATATTTAGTGACAGGTATTTAAATTTTAATGATTTTTAGTATAAGGCTATTCCAACTAGTTTTTAAGATATATTTTATAACCCCAAATTTGACATGTTAATAAACATAGTCTGTATATTTTTTTTATTTTTTACATTTCGATATTTTATTATCGTAAACCTCGGTTTAGTTATTCCGAGCATTATTAAAAAATAACTTGGCGTCCGAGATCATTTTTATTATTGTTACATTGCATTTTTTTGTTATTTATGTTAAGTGGAAGTAATCAAGCAGAAATTGAGGTAATTAAGCAAATCAAAAGTTGAACCTACGTTAATCTACCGACTGAATCAAAGCCATTATTCGTGGTGAATGGTTTGTATCTCGAGTTAGTTTAACGATTTGTTTCGGAGAACATTTTTATACTTATTTCATTATTTACATTATTAAAACACTTTTTATACGATTACCAATACACTCATTAATTTTTACACTGATTTCTTTATGGTATTATTTAAAATTTATACCATTACCATAACCACAATTTTATAAGGTGTTTTTCATATTTTGTAATTTTATTGCAGATATGAATTCCAACAATGATTTCGAAGCTATTGATGTTCGTTCTTTCTATGGCAAGAGATATAAGAGCCTACCACCAGCTTTAGAAGATATTCGTACTTCTACCTCTGTCTGGAGTGGATATTGTTATTATACCTCGAGACCAAGATATTTTAACTGATGAAGAAGACACTCAAGAAGACGATATCTTAGATAAGAATTTTGAATTACCTGGCGATGTTGTTGGAGAAATTGAAGTTCGGTACTCATCAGATGAAGAAAGCGACGTGGATGATAATGTGCCTTTGTCACTTAGATTGGAAAGTGGACCAAATAAAAAAAAATTACATACTCCCAAATGGACTACAGCTACTACAAATATTAGTATGATAGGAACGACAGGATGCAAAGATCGATTAGAACTTCTAAAACACGAACTTGAAAACTTAAATGAAGTTGAGATATTTGAAAAGTTGTTCAACATATACTCACTGAGACAATTTATACTCTTCCCAAAAAACAACCGTGGTTTCTTTGTATCTAAAGCGGATATAAAAATATTTTTTGGAATCCTATTACTTACAGGATATCATCAACAATACCATAGCATCACAAGACAAAATGGCGAAACTTCGGCCTTTGCTAACGCAGCTAAACCAAAACTTCCAACCGTGGGGCATTTTTCATGAAGACTTATGTGTTGATGAATCCATGGTTAAATTTTTTGGCCAACACTTCAGCAAAAAATTTATAAAAAGCAAACCAATTAGATTTGGCCACACGAACTGGTTATTATGTAGTGACAGTGGTTATTGTTATGCTGCTGATATCTACTATGGGGCCAAAGATGCCGACAAGAAAAAAACTAAGTTGCCATTGGGATCATAAGTAGTCCTGGATATGACAGCAAAACTTGCTTGCCCATTAGACCCCAAATTATATTTTGATAACTTTTTTACAAATTACGATCTGCTTGTACAATTGAAAGAAAAAGGAATTCGAGCTACTGGAACCGTCAGAGACAATAGAACAAAAAAAAGCCCGCTAACAAGTCCCAAACAATTTCAAAAACGAGAAAGAGGTTATTATGACCATCAATATGACAAAGAAAAAGGTAGCTTATTTACACGATGGAAGGACAACAATGTTGTGATAATGGACACAAACTATAATTCAATGGAGCCGTTGGCGCAGGTAAAACATTGGTCTACTACAGCAAAAGTAAAAGTGGAGGTATCCCAACCTGGTTTATTTAAAAGTTATAATAAGTCCATGGGTGGTGTGGACTTGCATGACCAGGCACTTTACAATTACCGAATCGGCGTTAGAGGAAAGAAATGATGGTGGGTGCTTTTCACCTATTTTATAAACATGAGTGTTGTAAACGCGTGGAGACTATATCAACTGGCAAAAGAAGATCCACATAGTAGTCTTCTTGATTTTCAAAGAGTACTTGCACGACATTATTTACGTTGTAATACTAAATCCGTTTTTACAAAATCACGACCGAGCGGTAGTATTTTGCCCTGTGTAAAGAAAGATGAAGGAGGACATTGTTCCAAAAAAATTATTAAACAATTAAGATGTGTCCAATGTCACCAACGAGCTCGATAGAGTTGTGAAAAATGTAAAGTAACCCTTTGTATTGAGCGAGAGTGTTTTAAACAATTTCATTTAAACTAATCTCCTAAGTATCACAGTAGAATAAAAAAAACTCTGTAGATCCCATTGTACTCATTTGAGTACATGTATATATCTCATAAGTTCTGTTTTTGACATATATACTTACATCTAATTTTTTGTTTATGATAACATTTTCAATAAATTTCTGAAAAAAAAATTATATTTTTTGAAATCGAATACCGTGGGCGTTAATGGGTTAAGGTAAAAATCACCTTAAAATCATTACAATTATACACCCAGTGATTTGTTAGTGATCCATTGCTGATAATCCTTGTGAAATCATGTTTTGTTTCGCACCCGCATTTTCGCCCCCGACCGTTTGTCCCTTGCCCTTTCGACCCGAGCTGTTTCGCCCACTAAACTTTTCGCCCCCTAAACGTTTCACCCCCGAAGTGTTACCTAAAGCTTTAGCCAGCTTTCCAGTTGATATTTATAAAGGAAAAGAAATATTTTAAAATCTATATTCAAATTTGTACCCAATATTTTCATCATCAATTTAACTAGATAACAACAATGAAAACTACATTTACGTTTTCTCCAACGAAAAAACAAAGAGTGTAGAACGTGGGATATGGGTGTGCGAACATCGATCGAGCTGCAAGGGAGGAGTATGGACAGACGACATAGGTGGTGACGTTGTGAAAATCGCTACACATCATAATCATGCCGCACAAGCTGCCAGGGCAGCAGCTATTCGTTTGATTGCGATGGCAAAGAAGCGTGCCACGACGACACAGGAAAGACCACATCAGATTATTGCAAAGTCATCGCAGAAGCTCACGCGGATGTTGCTGCAATTCTGCCAAAAAGGATTCATCGAAAAAAACTACCGGTAAAGCCAGACGACGTGAAGGAGCCCCAGCGCTTCCAAGACATATCCAATAATTGGTGATTCTTCAAATGTACGCTCTTTTACAAAATAGAACAACAGGTATTTTAAAGACGGGATGTTTTTTATTTATCGCAATCCATCTAATACCCGCTTTGGCATATATTCCTGAAGTAAGCAATGCATTCGCCGGACTAGTTGAAGTAGAAGAATTTCGCGAAGAGGCTGTACCCATGGCCAATTACTTTGAAGATGTATATATTGGCCGAAGACAACCTTGTGGACGTCAAATTCCAAATTTTCCAACTCAGCTTTGGAATTTCTATCAGCGCATGAAACGTGTGGATCGCATTTTGCAAATATTTTCGTTTTATTGAATGTTTGCAGATGCAGTAAGGTATCGATACCTCAAAATAGTACAACTGATTAGTAGAAATCAAGCAAATCCAAGAAATAAAAAGTATGTCGCAATATCAGCTCATGTGAAAAGAATCGTTGAAGATTTTGAAAATTGTCACATTATTGATTACTTGCCTGGGATTGTGTACAACAATTTATAATTAAAAAAAAAAACGTTGCAGAAAGCTCACTAGCTACCCTCTCTTGCAACTGGAATCGAAAGGAGTTCAACGCATTGGAGTGATGAGATTTGCATTTACATCAAATTAAGCACTTCACTGTCTATGAATTAAACAAATAGTTTATATCTCTAAAAACTGTCAACTATTCCTGGGTAACGCAAACCGCTGCTAATCTAGCGAACGTAGCCGACGTAATTATGAATACAACAGCAATTTCACCCCTTGGGCCCACGGTCAACACAATCAAGGACCTAATTAACAAAGTAGCACAACTAAAGGCAAATCCACGAAACAGGACACCAAACCGAGCACAACCGAATAGAAGGGAACGACGCTGTGCAAGACCCAAAACCTATGGCACGCGTTGGTACCACTACAAGTTTGGAGACAACGCAAATAGATGTCAACCACCGTGCAAAGCAGCGAATAACCAGGGAAGCGTATAGTGTAGTCACTAATGACGGTGAGCGACGCTCAAAACCACACACACTGTCTTTTGTCACGGACAAAAACCCGAAAGCAGAATTCCTGGTGGACACAGGAGCGGACGTGTTCCACGAAAGTTACTCACAGAAAAACGGCAAGTCTGGCAATATAAACTCTACGCAGCTAACAATGCCGAGATCGATACATACGGAGTAGTAAATCTGGATCTTGATCACCAGTTACGAAAAAGTTTTCCGAGGAGATTCATCGTAGCAGACACGCATAAGGTGCCGAATTTCTATCTTACTACGGATATGCGCCAACTAAGATTGCATGACACAGCCACGAACCTTGCTTCGCCGGGACGACCAACCAACGAGCCGCAAGACAAAGGAGTTACCTCGATCAGCGACAGACATAAGTACCACACACTTTTGAAGGACTTCCCCACGATCACAAACCCAGATAGGCTATCTCCGCGCTCGCGACACTCCACAAAGCACAATATGGTAACGACAGATGATCCACCATCAGCCAACCGGCTGCGAAGGTTGGCACCAGATAAGCTTAAAAAAGTAAAAGAAGAGTTCAGAATCATGATCCAACTGGATATCGCACAACCATCCAACAATCCGTGGGCAGCGCCATTACACATGGTGCCAAAGGGCGTTGAATGCACGAACACTCCCAGATCAATACCCATTGCCACACAACGAGGACTTCTCGCAAACGTTGCACAACAAGAAGATTTGTTCTACAATAGACTTAGCAAAAGCCTACCATCAGATGCCGATATCATAAGAGGACGTACCCAAAACCGCAGTAACCACACCGTTCGGATTGTTCGAATTCCCCTACATGACATTCAGCTTACGCAACGTGGCGCTA
Source organism: Vesta saturnalis (assembly GCA_036346205.1). NCBI lineage: Eukaryota > Metazoa > Arthropoda > Insecta > Coleoptera > Lampyridae > Vesta > Vesta saturnalis. The sequence continues at coordinate 47,642 of JARFJB010001975.1, forward strand.
GCCTCTCAAAGATTCAGGAATGAAATGTTACGTTTACGTTTACGTTTCTATTACGCATATATTAACGGCGTATTGGTAGCATCATCGTCGGAAGAAGAACACGAAATGCAGCTATTACATAAATTGCAAGACATCAACCCGGCGAAATGTACATTCGGAGAAGCACAAGTGAACTCCTTGGATACCAGGTGTCGGAAGAAGGAACGCGACCACTGCCAGAGAAGGTCAAATCGATACAAGAATTTAAAACGCCCAAAACAGCAAAATAATTGCGGAAAATCCTAGGCATGATCAATTGCTACCGGCGTTTTATACCAAACGCAGCCACAACGCAAGCAACATTAAACGACCTCTTAAAAGGGAAAATAAAAGGACACCAACCAATACAGTGGAACGAGAAAGCACAAGCAGCATTTGAAAATTGCAAAATACGACCCGCAGGGGCAGCATTACTCACACACCTTCAAGCAGGCGCCAAAATACCGGTTACAATCGACGAATTAGACACTGCGATCGGTGGATTAATACAACCACTGTAGAACGAAGTATGGCGACCAAGCTATCTGACGCAGAACAAAAATACGCAGCTTACGACAGGGAACTTCTAGCCATATACTCCACGATACGACACTACCAGCAGCTACTCCAAGGATGACAGTTTACAATCTATACGGATCATAAGCCAATTTCCGCGACAATTCAAACACCTAAATTACATACGCCAATTTTCAGCAGACATCCAACATATATCTGACAGAGACAATTTAGTATCCGACACATTGTCCAGAGTCAATCCACTTACAGCAAGGGTTAATTTCGAAGAACTAGGGAGAGACCAGGAAAATGACACAGAGTTCCAGGACACATTACGTCTATACAAGTCTACAGCTTAAAAAATTACGCATGTCAGAGCAAACGACCGAAATCTATAGCGACGTGTCTACAGAAAACGCTAGATCTTTCGTCACCAAGACGTTCAGATGGCAGGTTTTTGAAAACCTACACCAGCTATCACACCCCGGACCTAGAGTATCAGCCAAATTCGTTTCTAAAAGATTCGTATGGCCAGACATTCAAATCTATTACCGAAGATGGACAAGCCAGGGCACGCATTGTCAAAGCTCCAAAGTCACCAGACACATAAACCCCAATCGGTACGGTTCCAAGCATCGTCAGCCCGATTCGACCACGTGCACAAGGACTTGGTCGGACCACCTGTGTTACGCGGATACAGATACATCCTCACATGCATAGACCGTTGGAAAACAGCGAAGCCGAAACCGTGGCATAAGCAGTTTTTTCCCACTGGATCGCAAGGTTTGGAACACCGCTACAAGTCACCACAGACCAAGGCAGGCAGTTCGAAGCACAACTTTTTAATCAACTCAATGACGTAGCCGGATTCACGCGGGCAGAACAACAGCTTATCACCCACAAGCAAACGGACTAATAGAAAGATTCCACCAACACCTCAAAACAGCCTTAATGTGCCACGACACGAAACATTACCCATCGTATCGCTGGCTATACGAACAGCTGGGAAGGAAGACCTCTCGGCAACTGCAGCAGGAATGGTATACGGCGAAAACATTCGTATTCAGGGCGATTCCTAAGCGATCGGAAAACTTCGATGCCACATGCAGTCACTAAAATCAGTACCGAGGTCAACACACGGCACAGACAAAAGTTTCGTGTTTAAGCAACTCGGTCAATCCATGCAAGTTTTCCTAAGAAACGACACTGTAAAACGCCCGCTACAACGACCATACGATAGACCGTACACCATCATCAAGTAAGGCAAGAGGACGTTCACGATAGACAGAGACGGCCAACCTTGCACGGTAACAGCAGACGCAGTAAAATCAGCGTACGCCGCGGAGAAACGCTACACGCGCCAGGCAACCCTCAATGAAGAAACCAGAACTTGATCCGGAAGAAACGTTCGTCTCCCGGTACGATTGAAGACGCGATTCCATCACTAGCAAGGGGGTTTGTGGGGTGATGCTACCCCCACGCGTGAAACAACACCCATTAACGCTACCCCCACGCACAAACACGCCCTCGCACACAGGGAGGTAAACAAGCCAAAGGATCATTCTACTCCGGAGTTTCTCTAGAGCGTCCTGCACGGGTGTTTTTTATAGCCCGGACCAAGACAACCTAGCGTTCTACACCGGAGTTTCTCACAGCCTGGATAAGACCGATCTAACCGCCACGCCGGTGCCCAGTAAGCACCAATGGCATGCACGGAAGCCGCTCGCCAGCGCCGCCGACAACGGAACGACCTCCGGGCCTTCCGAAAACGCTCACCAGTGCCCTCTATGGTCACGCCGCTTCCTCCGACACTGCACAGGTAACCTCCTCCTCGGCGACCTCGTTTAGATCGACCTCGCCCGCCGTGCGCCCTACACCAAAGTCCACAGCGTGCCCCTGCACCCGCTCGACCCACGCCGGACCTTCACTGTATATATACGTTCTGAGTTTGGTAATTAACGTGTAAATAATAATTGTAATAACAGTAAACGATTACACAATATTTACTAATTTACTTCAAGAACTTGTCCATCGTTTCTTTGATGCAAATTACCCAATTTTACCAAACTACTATTATAAGGCATATATGATCGTGTCATATTTATAGATCTTGTTGGAATATGTTTACAATTGGTTTACTTTAAATTACTAAACATGCTCGTATTGCTTGTTTTATGACCATTTGCATATCGCGCGATATTTGTTGAACCATTAAAGCTATTGACACGAAATTTGGTAACAATTCTATGCTATAAGATCTAGGTCAAGTTCGTTAATGAGCAAAATCCAGCCAGTGACGGGGCTTAGAAAATTAAAAAAAATCATTGCTTCAAATTTGAAAAAGTTATACAATTAAAAACAAACTGATCCTTTTTTATATAATTTCAAAATTTAAAAAGTAACCATTTGCGCACAGTTTTTAGGTGCAAATTTGTGCATTTTTTAATTTATAAACCGATTTTTTTTAAAGTCTGGTATTGAAGGTTTTTAAGACGGCTAAGTATAAATCATTTGTCAAAATTAAAAAATTCAAAATGGAGGTTCAAAAATGGGCGATTATCGTAGTTAAAAACCGATATGACTCAAATTCAGATTTTAGAAAAAAAAAGGTTACCTGTGGTTGACAATAAAAATATAGTTTGTTATTGTTACTTTGATAATTCGTTCAGTATTTAGTGTAGAAACGTTTGTGAGTTCTTAGGGAAGCACAATGTAAGTTTTTTGTGTATTTTTCCATGTTTCATTACTGATTAATTCAGAAAATTTAAAATAAACGTAAACGGAGAAATTTGTGTTTATTGTTAGATTGCAAACAACTAGTGACACCGGTATTGTGGGCTTTTAAGTTGCTTATTACAAATGGTTGGTCAAAACATCTATGAGAAAGCATTATGGCAGATAATTTAGCAGCGGTTCTTACGTTTATTATTGAGGTAATAAAATGAGTAAAGTCTTAGCTTAATTGATAGTAAAATGTGTTAATCTAATTGGTTTGAAAAATAATTTTTTTAATTCACATTCTTCAGAAAGAACAATTTCATTATTCAAAACGTGTTTTGCTGTTGAAAAAAAGTAAAACCATGAATTTTAAAATACAATCTTAATAACAGTGTTTCATAATAAGGTTTAATGGTTTGCCTTTTATACACATTTACAAACGGGAAACCCGTATTTGTTTTATCTCAAAAAACATAATATCTTACAGCCTAGTGAGTAGATATTCTTATACCGTGCCCGCCATCACTCTAGAATTCCTTTTTCACATCTTTATTATTTCTTGTAAAGAAAAAGTATGAATACGAAATTTACCTTAATTTTCAAGCTCTATAACCTAACAATGTTTTCATGTATACATGGTGTTCCACTTTTGCTGCATAGCACTCTGCTCTTTTATTTTAAATCGCACACCCTGTATATTATTAAATTTTTGAATTTCCTGTTGAAATTGAGGGACGCTTTGATAAGTATACATGTCACCTACAGTCCAACGTTTTGGCGTTATCACGTTTTTGAAAAAAAAATGACGTTTTCGGCGTACACAAAAATAACTAATATCTCGCAAAGTAACATAGGTAGGGAGATGCGGTTTTCATCATTCGATAGAGCATAAAAAAGTCAATAAAAACTTCTGAAAAAATAATTTTTGAGAGGCGGGTAAATTTTTGATTTTCGAAAAATTGAATCATAGAAAACTTGATTTTTTTAAATAGAAAGGTATATTTTTTTGCGTAGAAAGACGCGGATTTTTTTACAGAATAAGCGAATTTCTATTTCTTATTTTCTTTTTTGCTATATCGTCGTAGACATGTATCAGAAAAACAAGGAAAAGGACGCAAAATAATAATTTATTTTAATTTTATGTTAATCATATTCCATTTAACAAACTAAAACTATTAGTAAAAAATAAAAATAAACAATAACAAACATTTTAATTAAAGAGGTGCTCAAAATTCTGTCCGTTTAATTCTAAACACTTTTCAAGCCTTTGTTGCAAAAACTGACGCACATTTAATAGTATCTCTAGAGTTACGTTAGCAAATGCGGTTGTTATTCTGTTTTTCATTACTGTTTGTGTTGAAGGTTCTTCTTCATATACGAAATTTTTGACAAACCTCCACAAAAAAAGCCCATCATGATTAGGTCCGGCGATCTTGCAGGCCATGACACGGGACTTCCTCGGCCGACCAGTGATTGGGAAATTGAAGATTTAAAACATTCTGCATATTCCCGGCATAGTGGCAAGGCGCACCATCATGCTGATACCACATGATATATTTTATGTCGTCAGGAATATTTTCGAGTAATTCAGGTAACACATTATTTAGAAATTTCAAATAGCGGTTACCATTCAAATGACGATCAAAGAAATAAAGACCTATCACAAAGTTATTTACAATTCCTCACCGCACATTTACCGTCCATCTGTGCTGATGATCCAAATATCGGGCAATATATGGATTTATTTTATCATAATAATGAAAATTACGACGGTTTACTCGGTCGTTGCTGTGGAAGGTAGCTTCATCTGTAAATTAAATAATGGACGTAAAACGTGGGTTCTCATTTAACTTATTTAACATCCATTGACAAAAAGCTCTTCTTGCATTAAAATCACCCACAGTTAATTTTTGGTGTAATTCTACATGATATGGATATTTATTACGTTTTAATACCCGTCTTACCGAAGTAATACTAATAGTACCAATGGCATTAGATATTTGGCCTGTGCCGAGGTCTTGATTTTCGAAAATGCTCTAAATTACCATAAATTCAGTTTCTCCTGTTCTAACTGTTCTTCTTTGAATATTTGCTTTATATTGTACCCTTCCCGTTTGTTCAAATCGAGCCCATAATTGTTGTAACCCACGGATACTTGGATACTTGATCAGGATATCTTTGTTTATACACACCCACAGCCAAAAGACAATTCCTTTGGGATTGGCCCAAAGCAAACACCATGTCCAGTAATTCGTTTTGTGTAAAATTCATGTTGATTAAGAGTTAATTGCAACTAATAAGTCAGTTTCTGTTATTTATTGTGACTGTCAAACAATAATTTGGTTTTTGTTTTTGTACTTCATGTAAATATAGCAAAGCCTACTTCAATAAAAAGGTTTACTGGTAAATATCATCCATACCATGATCAATATTGGTAATTTGTTGTCTAGCATCACGCACGAAGCAATAAAAACGAAAATAAAAATCGCATTTTCCAATGCAACATGTTAACATAAAATTAAAATAATGTATTATTTTGCGTCCTTTTGGTTGTTCTTCTGTTGCATGGCTACTGCGATATACCAAAAAAGAAAATAAAAAATAGAAAAACGCCAATTCTGTAAAATCGGCTAAAGATAGACCCATAATATGTGTATTAACAAAATCGAAAGAGAAAAAAAATCCGCGTCTGTTTATGTAAAAAAATATTTAAAGAAATCAAGTTATCCCTGATTCAATTTTTCGAAAATCAAAAATTTACCCGAAAAAATTTGTCTCAAAAATTATTCTTTCCATAAATTTGTATTGACTTTCTCATGCTCTGTCGAATGGTGAAAACCGCATGTCGTTACCTATTTTACTTTGCGAGATATTAGTTATTTTTGAGTATGCCGCAAACGTCGCTTAACAAAGTGCCCCTCAATTTAAACAGGAAATTCAAAAATGTAATAATATACAGGGTGTTCCATTTAAAATAAAAGAGTAGAGTGGTGTGCCGCAAAAGTGGAACACCCTGTATACATGAAAATATTTTTAGGTTGCAGAGCTTGAAAAATAAGCTAAAGCTAGTTTTATACTTTTTCTTTGCAACAAGTAATAAAGATGCTAAAAAGGAATGCCAGAGCGATGGCGGACCCGGTGTATACAGGATGTTACTTAAGTGTATGTACTTATTTTAAGGGGTGATTCCTGAGGCGATTTCGAACCGGAAAGTTCATATGAATGTATGTCCTTAGAAGCTTCGTTATTTATCTACAGGCTGTTGAAGTTGATGTGTTTTTTCGGTTTTTTCCAAATTTTTCGAAAACCCTTTTAGATATTACATTGAAATTTTACATATTGTATAAGGGCATGAAGGCCCTTATTTCAACTGAAAAGTTTATTTTTAATTTAACCAGTGGCGTAGATACAGCTAGGTCATGACATAAATTCCACAAAAAAAATGTGATACGCACTGTTTTATATGACGCGTTTACACGATATTCATCAGAAATCAATTCCGAACAAAAAAGGTCTCCATACATTTTCACGTAAAACTCACCGTTTAGGAAAAAATAATTAAAACCTGTCGTGTCATTATAAGGTGCAGTTTATTTACAAGATTAAGATATGTCACAAAAACACAAGTGAGCTCTGTCCGTTGATAAGAAACATCGCTATGTATTTCGTTAATAATCCTGTCATGTCAGTCTTATTCTTGGCAGGCAATAACTAGTTTAAAAATTTGTTCTTTTTGTTGTTTTCCAAGTGTTTTGTCTTCATAAAAGTAAGAGAAATGGTCAATTATGCTATTTCGGAGATGACCGACATGCATTTCGTCTATGGTCTGGCTGACGGCAATGCTAAACAAGCCAGGCGTCTTTACCAAGAAAGATTTCCCAACCGTGCTGTTCCCGATAGTAGAACATTCACAAACATCCATCTGCGACTGTCTCAATATGGCAGTTTACAAAATAGAAACCGAGAGGGACGACCTCGTACAGTGAGGACAGCGGAAGTAGAGAAGGCTGTTCTCAATGAAATTGAACAGAATCCAGGATCTAGTACACGCAAAATTGGGAGTGCGTTGAATATTTGCCACAAAACTGTATGGGAAATTTTGAGAGAATATTGGCTGTATCCGTATCATCTGCAAAGAGTGCAAACTCTCCTTCCATGAGATTTTCCAGCACGCAGGAATTGTTCCATGTGGTTTCTCCAGAAGGTTGCAGAAAATCCTCATTTCGACAGGCAAGTTATCTTCACGGATGAAGCAAATTTCTCCAGAGAAGCAATCAGAAATTTTCGTAATGCTCATTTATGGAGCGAAGAGAACCCTCGTGCTATAGTAGAAACAAAATTTCAGCAGTAATTTTCAGTCAACGTGTGGGTTGGTATTATTGGAGATTTTTTAGTTGGACCATTCTTTCTTCCAAGGCGCCTTCACGGCAATACCTATCGTGCGTTTCTTCAAAATAATTTGCCTGAATTACTAGAAAATGTCCCTCTTCTAGTACGTCAGCACATGTGGTTCATGCACGACGGTGCCCCGGCCCACTTCAGCATTTTGGTGCGTGAATATTTGAATTCAGTTTACCCAACTCGATGGATAGGTCGTGAGGGGCCTCAGTTCTGGCCACCGAGATCGCCTGATCTGAACAGCTTAGACTTTTATTTCTGGGGGCATCTTAAAACTCTAGTTTATAATACACCAGTTCAGACGTTGGAAGACTTACGCAATAGAATAATTGAGGGCTGTGCAACCATACAGAACACACCGGGAATTTTTGAAAGAGTGCGTCGTTCAATGAGGAGAAGAGCAGAAGCCTGTATAGAAGCGGTTGGTGGACATTTTCAGCATTTTTTATGAATGACTGCACAAAAGTTTTTCCCTTTATTGTTCAGTTTCTGTAAATAGTTTCTATGTTAGGAATGTATGCACGTTATAACGACACGACACCTTTTAATTATTTTTTTCCTAAACGGTGAGTTTTACGTGAAAATGTATTGAGATCTTTTTTGTTCGGAATTGATTTCTGATGAATATCGTGTAAACGCGTCATATAAAACAGTGGCGTAACACATTTTTTTTTGTGGAATTTATGTCATGACCTAGCTGTATCTACGCCACTGGTTAAATTAAAAATGAACTTTTCAGTTGAAATAAGGGCCTTCATGCCCTTATACAATACGTAAAATTTCAATGTAATATCTAGAAGAGTTTTAAAAAATTTGGAAAAAACCGAAAAAACACAACAACTTCAATAGCCTGTAGATCGATAACGAAGCTTCTGAGGACATACATTCATATAAACTTTCCGGCTCGAAATCGCCTCGGGAATCACACCTTAAAATAAGTACATACACTTAAGTAAAATACATTCTAAGATATATTCCGCCATATATCAATTTATTAGTGAACATTGTATTGTTTCCTATACATTCGTTTTAAATGCCTTAAGAACTAGGCTTTACAACTTTAGAATTAATTTCCCTTAAAATAAAGTCAGATACCAAGTTATTTTCAGCTTTAATTTTCAAGTAGCAAAAAATTCTAACTTTTTACGTTCAAATCAAAACATGTATTTAAATTTCATTTCTGGAGGTATAATTCAAACCAAGGGTTTTTTTTGTTACTGGAATAATACTTTCATTAAATCATTACAAAACAGAACAAGCTTTTTCATCTTTGCAACGAAAAAGGGAAAGTATTACTTTACATATTACCACTAATTAGAAAATTTATATAAATATAATCAGCTGGTAATATTTTCACCCGTTTCTTCCTTTCCACCTTTACGTAAGTAATTCATATAAAAGTAAGTAAACATAGGTTGCATGTTACGTTAATTTATTTCAGTTATGTTAGGGTATAATTAGGGTTAATTAAATGTCACATTCTTGCATGAAATTTATCGGTTGATAAGTATTACGCGGTAAAAACCCTTTTTGTACGTGGATTAATTGTGAAATACGAATAAACTTAGTACTAATTTAAAATACCCTTCAAGAGTAAATATATATCTCAGTAATCATTTTTCTTTTACATGAACCTACTTAATTGTACGTCTCACGCTCTACTTATGTAAATCAATTGCGAATAAAAAAAGTTGATCCGCGCTTTGCCTTAAAGCAGTGTTTTTGCGTCTTCTGTATGACACGGTTATCACCTCAAATTCATATCGTCAATTACACAGTTATTAGTTAAGAAACACTTTGTGTAAGTTGTATCATTAAACTACAGCACCTACATTAGAGTAGGTGAGAAAAATTTTCTAACGATACATTTATATCAGCTAAAGGCGACTTTAAATTAAATGAACACGTATGGCAGCTCACTTTTTTAGACAGTTCAATTTGTACTAAATTGTATAATTTAATTCTTAATAAGCACATTGCAATTTTTGTTCTTATTTTTGAAATTGGCTTAATAATTATGTGAGCGTGTTTTGCGTTCTTTTTTTTATATTGTGATTGTGTACTTTCTCAAATTAATAAAAGTAGACGCTCATTCAGTGTATGAAATTTTTGATAATTATAATAGTAATAATTTAAATTCTATTAACCTAATCACATTATATGTTGGAAAGAAATGAGAAATTATTTTTATTTTATAGATCGTTTGCATGTTGTAAAGATCCCAGTATTAAATTAATTATTTTAATTGACCCATTTTTCCGTAATTTGTATTCATTTAAAATAATTAATTACTTCCCCTTCTTTCGCCGTACGAAATCGGTTTGGGGTTATCACCGCAATACCACCCCCAACACCTTGAGCAATCATGCATAGATCTCATTCTATTTAAGCGTGAGCGCAATATTGCCTCTAGCTCGACGACTTGGAGACTACATAGAAACCAACTATATCCTTCCTGACAGCCAATTCGGCTTTAAACCCAACTGAATGTGCCACGATCCATTGTTGAACCTGCTTACATGGACCATCAGGGCAATCAATTGCAAGGCATTCAATCCAGCTGTTGTTTGGACATTAGGGCAGGGTTTAGCACTCAGAACTTATTGACAAAATGCTAGCCTATTGTCCTAAACTCCTGCCCTCCTACCTGACTAAACAGTCAGTACGTGTTAAAATTAACATGCGAGGAGTCTCCGTTAACCTTATCAAAATACAAGCAATCCCCGTTTTACTCCAACAAGAAGTGATACCTAAGAATCCTTTTCACTAAAACCATAAATTGGCATTCCGACATACGAAAAAGACTAGACAGAATACGGAACTCTGAAAACCTGTTGGGTACCCTCTGAGGTTGAATCAGGAAATTTCCACTCCTAAACTTTACAACACACTTACCTACAGTTACCCTGTAAAAGGTTACCAAGATCCCTTGTACGCAAACATTCTACAAAGTTACCTTACCTCCATTGATTTCGGTTAATTCCGAATCCTAAGACGAATAAACAAAGACACAAGTAAACTCACTATACAACATGCGTATAAAATTTCCTAATGTGACAAACATTGATTTCATAGCTGTAATATCATAAGAAGGCGCTAATGTATATATTTGAATTAATGTAAGTGATAGCACTCTATACTGTACCATCAGTTTTGATTTACCAGAATGCCCACTAACGAAACGTGTAAAGCTATGTAGGAGACTTACACAAAACGCCGTTATCTGGTTCGTTTGAAGGGTTACTTAAAACTTATCTTCAGTTTCCAAATATACTACGACATAGAGTTGACATTGTTCAATTACATTAAATTAATTCTAGTATTATATTTAAATTTAATTAAATAAGTAATATAAGTTTTACCGCTACTGTTCTAATCTACCGTAGTTTTAGATAAACGCAAATTTTAGTTAAATGAAATACGGCACGTATTTATTCAATTCATACCGTTAACACAGAATAAAAACAAAATAATTCGTGCAGAAAAGTTTAGTGGGTCCTTCGATACAGTTTTGAACTCCACTTTTGTCCTAATACAAGAACATCCTCCTGAACCGTCGACACCGAATTCTAGAGTTATGTCCCACTACCGCTGAACTGAGTCATATCTTAAGAAGAAGGCAACTCCTCAACATTATTACCTCCGCTGCGATCCAGCGGTTCCTGAGATCGTTCACAGAACTCCTTTTAGAGTGAAGCCGACACCATCACTGACTCGCCAAGACTTGCTGAATTCTAGGGTCCCGATTAAAATATTTTAAATATATATATATATATATATATATATATATATATATATATATATATATATATATATATAATCACTCACTCACTGATAATCATCGCACAGCCGAAACGGCTCGACAGATCTACTTCAAATTTTGGCAGGACCTTCCTTTCGTGCCCTAGGCGTCGAAAGAATTTTCCGACCGAAACGGCACCCCGCGTCCGAAATATCAACTCGATCGGAAAAATCTCGGACACGTCGATTTTTATTTTCAGTCTGCCGTGGCGTGCGTCCGCGTGTAGGTGGAAGTCCTAACTGATATATTAACCCTCAACCGTTGGTCCTAGAGAAATGAAATTTGGAGGTATCCACTAAGAAAGGGTTTTTCGAAATTAAACTCCTAAGAGTGTAAAATGCGGGGTTGAATTTTATTGTGAAACTTTTTATTCTATGGGTCGATTGACTCGAAAATTGGTACACATATTCTTCAATTAAAATTATGAGACGTCTATCACGTGTTCTATGCAATGTTTTGATACGACCCGTAATTTAGCGACCAAAAAATTCCTAAGGTATAATTTAAGTTAGTTTTTTCAATATCTGAATAACGCTTCATTTTATTAGAAAAAGTGTAGACATACTTTTTAAGGAAAATTTAATTTTGCATAACTTTTCTTTATTCTTAATAAAATTTTTAGACCTATTTGGCTTTGTATTAAGAAAAGTTATGTAAAATTAATTATTTTTAGAAATTATGTTTACAAGTTTTATTATAAAGTTGATCGTTATCCAAATAGGTCTATACATAGGCAACTTTATACGTTCAAAACATACAGTGTCTCAGATATATCTGATAAGAACTAAAAACCGCACATAATAAACCCCCTCACCTCCACTCAGTCTCTCAAAACTTAATTACCTCTAGGAGAAATGAAAGGACGCGCGTGTGCGGACGCGCGCGCGCACGCACACACGCACAGGCACACAGACACACACACAAACAGACACACAGACACACAGACACATAGACACACAGACACACAGACACACAGACACACAGACACACAGACACACAGACACACATACACACAGACACACAGACACACAGACACACAGACGCGCAGACGCGCAGACTCTCAGACGCGTAAACGCGCAGACACGCACGCACGCACGCACACACCCATACGCCCATGCACACACCCACCCACTCACCCACCTTCCCAACCAACCCACCCACCCACCCATCCACACACACACACGCGCGCGCGCGGCCACCCACACACGCAGGCACCCACCCACGCACACACGCACACACAAACACGCACACAAACGCACACACGCTCACACGCTCACACGATCACACGCTCACACGCTCACGCGCTCACACGCTTATACGCTCACACGCTCACACGCTCACACGCTCACAAGCTCACACGATCACACGCTCTCACGCTCCCACACTCACACGCTCACACGCTCAAACGCTCACACGCTCACACGCTCTCACGCTCCCACGCTCACACGCTCATACGCTCACACGCTCACACGCTCACATGCTCACATGCTCACACGCTCTCATGCCCTCACGCTCACACGCTCACATGCTCACACGCTCACATACTCACACACACACGCAGGCACGCAGACACGCACGCATCTACGCACGCACGCGCAAACGCCACGCACGCACACACACACACACACACACACACACACACACACACAGACACATACACACACACGCATTCCTTAGTTGTGCATCCAATACTACAGTGGTACTATAAGAGTAAGTAAAAGGTAAGTTGAAAAGGGGGTGAGGTTCGTAACGCAATTATGAACGGTGTAATGATATGTAGTGCATAGGAATGCATAGGGAGTGCAATTCAACAACGTAATAGGGCGGGGAGGGGCAGTTAATAATTTTTGAAATATTGAACATAACTTTGACTAAGATTGAAAAATGAAATGTGTTCATAACTTTCCAATCTGACTAATGCAAAAGAATATGTAGGCAAGAGGGTGCAAATAGGGTGTTATCCAACGTAAATTAGCATCACTAAATAGAAAGTTGGGAGTCAACTTAACCTACATGTGTGGGATACTTAATTAATCGGTACTTTGTATACAGAGGGTTTATAATAGCGAACATGAAACTACAGAAAACACTGATAATCATCGCACAGCCGAAACGGCTCGACAGATCTACTTCAAATTTTGACAGGACCTTCCTTTCGTGCGTCGAAATTCGGAAATTCGAAAAAAGGATTTTCCAACCGAAACGGCGCCCTGCGTCCGAAATATCAACTCGATCGAAAAAATCTCGAACACGTCGATTTTTATTTTCAGTCTGCCGTGGCGTGCGGCCGCGTGCAGGTGGAAGTCCTAACTGATATATTAACCCTAAACCGCTGGTCCTAGAGAAATGAAATTTGGAGAGTGTGTTCTTTGTGAACTGTAGGTATCCACTAAAAAGGGTTTTTCGAAATTCCACTCCTAAGAGTGTGAAATGCGAGGTTGAATTTTATTGTGAAACTTTTTATTCTATGGGTCGATTGACTCGAAAATTGGTACACATATTCTTCAATTAAAATTATGAGACGTCTATCACGTGTTCTATGCAATGTTTTGATACGACGCGTAATTTAGCGGCCAAAAAATTCCTAAGGTATAATTTAAGTTATTTTTTCAATATCTGAATAACGCTTCATTTTATTAGAAAAAATGTCGACATACTTTTTAAGGAAAATTTAATTTTACATAACTTTTCTTTATTCTTAATTATTTTTAGACCTATTTGGCTTTGTATTAAGAAAAGCTATGTAAAATTAATTATTTTTAGAAATTATGCTTACAAGTTTTATTATAAAGTTGATCGTTATCCAAATAGGTCTATACATAGGCAACTTTATACGTTCAAAACATACAGCGTCTCAGATATATCTGATAAGAACCAAAAACCGCACATAATAAACGCCCTCACCTCCACTCGGTCTCTCAAAACTTAATTACCTCTAGGAGAAATGAAAGGACGCGCGTGTGCGGACGCGCGCGCACGCACACACGCACAGGCACACAGACACACACACAAACAGACACACAGACACACAGACACACAGACACACAGACACAGACACACAGACACACAGACACACAGACACACAGACACACAGACACACAGATACACAGGTACACAGACACACAGATACACAGACACACAGACACACAGACACACAGACACACAGACACACAGACACACAGACACACATACACACAGACACACAGACACACAGACACACAGACACACAGACACACAGAAACACAGACACACAGACACACAGATACACAGGCACAGAGACACACAGACACACAGACACACAGACACACAGACACACAGACACACAGACACACAGACACACAGACACACAGACACACAGACAGACACACAGACACACAGACACACAGACACACAGACACACAGACACACAGACACACAGACACACACACACACACACACACACACACAGACACACAGACGCAGACACACAGACAAACAGACACACAGACACACAGATACACAGGCACAGAGACACACAGACACACAGACACACAGACGCGCAGACGCGCAGATGCTCAGACGCGTAAACGCGCAGACACGCACGCACGCACGCACACACCCATATGCCCATACACACACCCATACGCCCATGCACACTGCCACCCACTCACCCACCTTCCCAACGAATCCACCCACCCACCCATCTACCCATCCACACACACACACACGCGCGCGCGCGGCCACCCACACACGCAGGTACCCACCCTACGCACACACGCACACACAAACACGCACGCACACACGCACACACGCACACACGGACACACACGCTCACACGCTCACACGATCTCACGCTCACACGCTCACACGCTCACGCGCTCACATGCTTACACGCTCACACGCTGACACGCTCACACGCTCACATGCTCACACGCTCACACGCTCACACGCTCACACGCTCACAAGCTCACACGATCACACGCTCTCACGTTTATAATAGCGAACGTGAAACTACAGAATGTTGTTGTCCTTACTATATACGAGGTACATCAAGTAGAGCTTAAGGATGTCCATAAACAATTTAAGTTTGGCAGATTCCCTGTTTTTTGACCGTGCAAGATAAAGTAATTATTCTTTAAAATGTGAATACACCGTCTTACTCAGAGTAAAATCTTACAACCCCATTTAACTGTTTAGGTATGCTTTCTATATCTTCATAAAGAGAATGGAATAGCCACATTGTGTATATTTAGTACCTGGTAACAATGGACATTACAGTTCGTATAAAAAAAATTAAAATAGTACATTAAAACACTAAAATACGAGTTGGAGAAGGCATCCATTCTAGCATGAATTTGAAATTCCGAATCAAGCTGCGTTGCGGCGAGTTGAGAAACAAATAAGTGCTTGAATGGCCTTCTGCAACGAGTGTTTATACTATTTTTTCTACTTTGCCATTTTATACCATTTTATAAATAAATTAATTAAAATTTTAAATCTAGCGAATTTTATGGTGGTTGGTATGACGCCATTATTTTAGGTGGCTGTGAAACCAATTCAATTTGAAATTTTCTTTGCATTTGTCGTTGAATGTTTAGTGTTTAAAAATGAATGCTGAAGAAAATTTACCACTAACGTCTCCATAAATTAGGGAAATTGCGCAAAATACATTGGAAAAATTGTTAACAGATAAGTCTAAATCCCAGTATGAAAAAGAATTTCAAAGATTTGAAGAGTGTATTTCCGAAAATATTTTACTTCCTTGTTTTGATTTTCAATGTCAAAAGTATAAATCATCCACTATATTGAAAAGCTATTCGATGCTTAGATATGCATATTAATGTAGATATATTGAAGTACAATAAGTTAAAGGCATTCTTAAAAAGATCGTCTCAAGGTTACACACCAAAGAAATCTCAAATTTTAAAGAAGATTTATTCAAAAAGCAAATGATTCAAAATACTTGGCCACAAAAGTAAAACTGAATTATTTTACATATTTATATCATAACTTTACATCTGGAATGTTTAGGTTATCTTGATAATGGTCTATAATGGTGCCTGTAGGCGTGAAGAACTGACAAACTTGTCATTGAGGATGTTGAACTCCATCATGTTGTCCTTACCTAAAACGAAAAACAATGTACCCAGACAATTTATTATAACAGATCAACACTGGATTGATTTAATTAAAAAATATGCTAACGTCACACCGAAGAAAGTTACACATAAATGATTTTTTAGCTGTTCGTAATGGCTGTTGTGTTAATTCGCCAATCGGTATCAATAGTATGAGGAAAGTGCCAAAAGATATTGCAACTTTCCTTAAATTGCCAAATCCTGAACTTTTTACGGGACATTGTTTCAGAAAGTCAAGTGCGA
Organism: Vesta saturnalis; assembly: GCA_036346205.1. NCBI lineage: Eukaryota > Metazoa > Arthropoda > Insecta > Coleoptera > Lampyridae > Vesta > Vesta saturnalis. The sequence continues at coordinate 64,454 of JARFJB010001975.1, forward strand.
CACATTTAGCTACCCATGGTGGTAACTTCCTAACATTTAAACGCCATAGAGGTTGGAAATCTTCGGCTGTTGCCGAAGGCTATGTCGAAGCTTCTCTGAAGAAAAAAATTGAAGTGTCACAAATGCTTGGATATAAACAAACCGATTTAGCCTTACCTGGATGTTCCACGAATTTAGAAAAACAGTCTGATTATGGCACAAATAGAAACATTCCTGTTATAAACAACAGCAATATTGTCTCAGATCAGAATTTACATGGTGTCACTATAAATTCCCGAGATACATCACATGTAAATGTTAACGTATATAATAATTGTACTTTTCAAGGTAATAATTTAAATTAAACTTCTTGTTAATTATTATTTATTTATTTGTTTTGCTTTTTGAGAAAGTTGTCTATGACAGCGCAATGCTATCAACATTTTTTATTCTAAACGCAAAGTAGAAAAATAGTATTTAATACTTCTGAAGTATGCATAACATTGTGTATCTCATAGTGTATATTAGAAAATGTCGGTAATTAACGCATTGTGACATTAATAGCGCAATTATATGTAGTACAAACATATCCCATTATTAAAATTATATTTCAAAGAATAAAATTAGGTAAAATATTTCTGTTGTATGTTCGTGCCAATTATGAATTGGAGCATATTTCGCTTCAATAAATCAAAAAATTAGTGTTGCAATTATTGGTACAACCTACAATTTTGTAAATATAAATGTATTACAAATTATTATTTAAATTAAATTCATGGTTAAAAAATCGAACTTCGTAATACGCAAATCAATTTGGAGGACTTGAATGTCGGTATCTTTTTAACAGTAAATAATTGTTGGTTTAAAAACGAATTTGTGTGTTTGTATTTAGAAGAAACGATTATGGTTTATCAGGAAGCCATGAAAGAAAAAATATATATTATAATAATTTCTTGCAAAATGAGGAAAGGTATCTTTCTGAAATCTTCAGAAAATAATCAATAAAAGATTAACTTTTAATTTTAAATACTTTATACTTGAAATAATTTGATAAAATCGTGCCAGCTTCAATAAAGGTTTATGAACTAAGTAAATCTTAGAGAAATACATAAACAAATAAAACCTTGCGATATTGCGGGCTCACATTCCATTAATATAAGTAATTTGATTGTAATCTCATTATATTTAGAATTTACATCAGTTCTACATACATAAAGACAAAATTTACATCTATTGGGGCTTAAATCTCTATAGCACAGTTGGTAGCGCGGAACTCTAACAAAGCACAGGTCGCATGTTCAAATCCTACTCGAGGTAAACTTTTTATTTATGTATTTAATACAATTAATAATAATGTTTAATTACACATTGACCTTTGAACTTATTTGTTCAGAACAAAACTTATAATAAACCATATGGAACATTAGTAGTTCAGAAATAATTACATGTAGCGCAAATTTGTTAAAATCCAAATGTATGGAAGAATCATGTTAAGTTCAATATACTACTGTTGTATCTTTCTGTGTCTACATTTCTTCTTACTCTAATCTTCACTGGACCTAATATCTTCCATACTGTAATCCCCAACTGCTGTTCATTATTCATTATTATACTTTCATATACATTACCGCCTTTATAAAATAGCTAATAGTTGAAACGTACCTCGTGGGTACAATCAAAACCAATGGTGTTTATCTAATGGTGTTTATCTACCAAGCTGATGGTGCGGTATTCTAGCAAAGTACAAGTCGTAGGTTGAAATCCTACTCGAGGTAAACTTTTTATTTATGTATTTAATAAAATTAATAATAGTTTTAAATAAAACCAGTTTTAATTATCTTTATTCATCAACAGAAAGTTTCACACAAAATTAAACAACACCAAACGCGTTTCAATCGCTAAGCTATCTTCATCAGCGATCGACTAGTTCTTTCAAGTCTTGGCCCCGTGTGGTAGAAAGCGTAATAGTAGAAATCAAATTTGTTTTTAACGCGGCAGGCTTGGAATAAACTGATATTTTAATACTTTCGAGCAAGAGGTCACAAGCCTGATTTAGCAAATGAAATCGTAGTCCTAGGTTGAGATCTATCGGATATTAATGAAATTTGAAATAGATACTTTAAATTTTGATTATGTACTAGCTTAGAAAAAGAATGTACGGATATTGATAGATCAGCAAAAACTAAAAATTGTTTTACTTATACGATATTTTATTGAACGTTATTGCGTTGGTTAGTTTAATTCAGACGCGTTCAGTATTTAGTTACCACGATGATGAATTTTAGTGAATCAGCGTTGTAGCGTAAACTTAGCATACACCGTCTGAGGAAATTATGAAGCTCTTGACGCAGTAGTAATTTTCAGAAGTAAAAGTGAATTTTGAAGATATTGCATATATTAGCGTTGTTGATGAAAGACAACGTTACGATTTAAATGAATTTATTACAACTTTTGTAAATTATAAATATCGTTATTGAGATAGGCAACGCCGACAAGTGTCGATTTTGAAATCGTCTTAGTAGGTTTTAGTTAGCATGTTGAGACTGAGACGGTTAAGGGATTCGATTTGTAGCTTCCGAGCAATAAAGTCGTTAGCGTATCGCGTTCCGCATCATAGTGTGTTATCCTTAACAATACACAATTTAAAACCCAAAAAGATAAGTATGCATAATTATCTATTATTTGAGATATTCCAGTGTACAGAATATTTGATTGAATAAAATTATACGAAAATGAACAAACCCTCTACCCTCATAACTTATTGAGTTATTTCCTTGTATTTGGAGCGTTACCGTTTCAAGTTTATTTATTTATTTTCAATACAACGGCCCCTGCAAAATCGCTTTCAATAAACAATATCTGGTCAGGGACAGGAGTAGAATTAAATCATTTTTGACTAGTCCACTCCTTCACTTAGCTCCTACGTGGTGTGGTTTCTAAATTCTAAAATGAACCGTATGATGTCAAATCGCTATTTTTTTGGCCTGTCGATATGCGATGTAGGTGTTGTCTTGTTCACATAATGTAATTTTATGTTACTGGAACGATTTTGTGGAAAAAAGTAAGCAATTCTCGAAACTTAATTATATTGTTTTATATCCATTTAAGGATTGTTGTTACTAGGACTATCTTCAACAGCATAAAATAGATTTCAGTTTATTGCAACAGCAATTATTAAAATAATGCTTAGAGGTGTAATGAAACAACTGGGTGCTTTATTCCGGTAAAATAAAATGGCCATACCCTGTATATTGTAATTCCAATTTGTTCCGTTTTGAACGTTCTTCAAATTTTGTTGTGGGTGTTACACACCTAAAATGACTATTGATTATATCAATTGTCGTTGTATACTATAAAATTTGATTACCGTTGGCACTATTACAAACGATTGAATTTGAAAAAAAAGATTTTTTCTGAAGAAGAGTTGGTTTGCATGGTTCTTGTGTTAGGCGAAAGCGATAACAATTCTTTATTAACAAGAACAGTGTATAGGACAAAATATCCTGCACGAAGGCAACCAACACAAACGATTAGTGTTTTATATGGAAAACAGGGACGAGAAAAAGCATTAGTTGATGAAGAAAGTAGACTGATGGTAATATTGAGCGTAACTGAAGATCCCCGTTCCAGTCTCTTTCAAAGCAGCTAGATATCGATAAAAGTGGAATATGGAAAATTTCATGGAAGAATAGGTATATTCATCTGATGCAAAAATTTATTAACGAGATTTTTTGGAATCGTTTCGATTTTGTATCTAATCCCAAACAAAACTACAAATACACACTACTTTATAAAAACTAGGGAAGTAAACCGACGTAGTATTTATTGTTTCACCTCAGATAAATCACGTTTTGTCACAATACACTCCCTGACTAGGTGGCCATGGAGCATTAGGACAGCGGGTAGGAAATTGTGCCAATAGGACAATTTATTTAATCACATAATTAATGGGCGACGGAATGGTGTCCAGATCTTACCTTATTCACCTTCCTTGACAGCATTTCCTCACTCTAATGCTAGACATTGGCCTCCTTCGCCTTATTGCTTCGTTTTACTTATTCATGTTTCCTCTGTTGCTTTCACTACGTCAACAACGTTTATTTTGACAACTCAGTTAATTTTAAAGCTATTCTTATTTACTGAGCACGATAGCTGTAATTGTTATCGAAGCGGTTAAATTTTTTCCTACAGTTGATTGTAGATTGTATGCTCTAACATTACATTTCGACAGGCCCTTCAATTTCGATTTATTACCTAACCTTCCAAAATCCATGAAACAGGACTGCTTGCCAGTGTAGGATTGTGATCTCTTCTCTTTATCCATCTGGATTGTATCACAATTAGAAATTGACATTGCTTCAAGGGTATTTGGCATTTAAGCGCCACGTGTGGTAGCTGTGTTGGCGAGTTTAAGGTGTTAAGGATATACTAATTTTGGAGTAGTTATTGCATAAGTAGTGTTTGCCTCTTATTTAATTCAGTACAATCCTGTAGGATTCGGGAATTATTGTGGACTAATTGTACATTTAGTTGCCATTATTATAGGACGTTCTTCATCTGGAATCCGAATGAGGGTCCAGATCTTTTACAGGCTGTATATGTAAAATTTACCCAAATATGTGGTCATCACATGACGGAGCGCCAGTACATACTACCGCACAAGTGTGCTAGTTTTTTAAACAAGGTGTTTTCTGGTAGGGGGCTTGGGACGAGTCATCTAATTAAACAGCCTGCCAGGATACCCCACCACACAAAAATGGAATCGTATTGCATACAAAACAGCTACTACTTTGGTGGGGGACATAAAGTAACCAATGCATCAAGTCGGTTTCATTAAGTCATTGTCTTTTTTACTGTTTGTTACATAAACTGGTACCTAGTTGCATGGTTTCAAAAACTTAAATAATAAGTGTGAGAGAGAAATACGAAGTTTATTGCATGAAAAAGGAGTTCTTACGTTTGATTTAAGATAATGATTTGTAGACTGGCACATAAAGGTTACAGTTCGCTAGACAGTACGTGTGCGGATGCGAGGACACTTCTTGTGATGTAAAACATAAGATTATGGAATTTAGAACATGGTTGATACACAACACCCTGTAACGGAATGTCATTTTACTATTTATTGTTACTCCATTGGAATAATAAATCAATAGTAGGCTTTCAAATACATGCACCTAATTGATACAGCAAGCTTATTAATTGCGTCTTAACACATTATAAATTTGTTTGAAATTTATTATAAGAGATTTTTGGATGTCATTTGTCTCGAACACGATAACTAAAATTGTTATCGAAACGTATTACGTGTATTTTATCTTCAACTACACGATTAATGAACCCAAAAGGATAAGTACATATTTGTAATTTTGAGTTTAAATCGTGAAAGTTTACAATTAATTAGTGATGGATTTTTCTCTACTTAAGCTGAAATCTTTTTGTGCTGCAGGAAATATGCGGTCATAGTAATAAGAATCCTCAGCCAAATACTAATTTATGCATTACATGAGTAAAGTATCTATTTTAGACACGACATGCAAGGGAATAAGCAGCATTTATTCTCGCGGTTCTTATAGCACTTTTGCAAGTTCGCACGCGAGAAAATCGAAAAGAATTAGAATTAACTTTGCGTAATTGTTGCAGTGATTTAAAGGAGACAGTTACCATTAATATTATGATGGTAATCATTTATCTTCAATACACCATAATTAATACCCGATTCGACGATAAACCCGTTGGAAATGACCTTTAACTTTACTTCTTGTATTAAGGGCGATAACTACAGTTTAAATAAAAATGCAAAATAATATATTTTTTTTTTTATTTTTATTTGAATATATCCAATTAAAAACTAATCAGATGCGATTATATAAACCGAAATTATATTCAGATAGAGAAACAACACATTAATGACAGAAAATTTTCACTTGTAACTATGTAACCAAGAAAAAACCAGTTACACAGGCCAAAAAACTAATAGACATCTGATATCGAGTCGAGAATTATAACATTGAAAGTATCACATATGATACAGAGAAAGTTCTTTTAAAACCAGATTACATAAGGAATTACCATGGAAGAGTGATAATAGAAAGTGTTTCTATTGTACTGCAGGTTTTGATTATTAATGAAACACGTAATTTGCTTTTGAACATGATACACCTGAACACCTTTGTGTGCTAATAAATTTGTACCATTTGCATAATGGTTTTTCTTTAATGATGAGCTTTGGCGTATGGAAGCACTGGTGTTTGGAATGGAAGTACCGCGTAAACTACAAACGTATTTGGGAGCAAGGTATTCAACTCGCTGAGCTACGGTCTAATTTCTAACTGTTATGTGGGTGAGTGTATGCGCGCGCGCGTGTGTGTGTGTGTGTGCGTGTGTGTGCGTGTGTGTGTGTTCGTGGGCATGTGCTCGTGCGTGTGCGTGTGCGGTGTGAGGTGTGTGTGCGTGTCCAAAATGACGGAACACAAAACGTAATAATTAAGTGAAAAAAATAACAAACGACAACTGACAATCGACAGAACAAATTAAAATTAAGAAGACACTGTTTAAAAGTGATATTTGTCAAATATTATATCATTTTAAAAATAGCTGTAATCCCTCAGTCTGATCATACCCATTTTGTGAAAAATGTCTTCGCAGCCGAGAATCAACGTTTAAAGTCCATGTAGCGCACTAATGGTAGTTTTATACTTCGTAACTCGAAAGTAATTGCAAAAGGAAATACTTGTGGAACATTACGTGTTAAATGTACGCTTTAGCCACTCGCGCAAGGGCGACGGCTTTATTACGTGTTTTCGTTAGCTCTGCTACGCTTTATTGTATAGTTCTTTTTTAATACCAGTACTTAGCCTTTGGGTTCATAAATCATGAATTTGAAGATAAATTATACAAAATTTGTAAGTTACAATTCCAATTGTCCTTTACAGTAATTATTAGTTTAAATCGTGAAAGATTTTCGTATTCCTTCTGAATACTATCTAAGCCTATGTAAATCTTCTGGTTAATGTTTTGTGAATTACTTTGTACTTAATGAATCAAAAGAATTTTTACTAGATACAATAATTTGTTTTAGTATTAGTCAACTGGTTGCGATATTATACGTCATTATCGAGAGCTTTCAGACGTCATCAAAAATATGATACCTGGTGTTAACAACGAGCATAACTGATTATTAAAAGATACTGATACTATTAAACTGTCCTGTAATTCATATTTAGACTGTCATTAATGTAAGTTGAAGGCTAAAAGTAGAAATACCACAATTTGATAATAAACAAAACTGAAGAGATGCCTGCACATGTATGCATTTGTGCATTATTTACACGTTACTCTCCGAGCAGAGCTCGTTCCTACATTTCTACAACACATGGAATAGATAATATTTTGTAAATAAAATGCACATTATCAGCTTTACCCCAGAGATCGGGAACTGTGCACGTAGATGCATGATTTATTTTGTATTCTACGAACACCTACTCTTAATTTATATATCTCACCGTTCTGCTTTTAGAAATGTCTTCAATAATGTAGTGTATCCACACATCAGAAAGTATTTTGTAAAAGAACCCGGATTGGAAATGTTATTCCAGAGATTTATGTTATAAGTGGAGAAAAAAAATATTACGAAAACACACAAACCTTAAATTAATCATTAATGTAATGTTTTCATTGATTAATAGTCTACAATTCGTTACGCTGTATGTCTACTCGCATTGTCGTGATGAAAAGTGATTCGGCGGCTGCTGGTTTCGCAGTAAACTTCTTGCAACAAAAGTATACCAGTCAAAATCTTTCAGCTTCGATCTGTCAGATACAACGTAGCCAGCTTTTCCGAAACAAGCACTGTTTCGAGATTTTCAGTCACCTTCGTTACGATGCAATACGCAGAATATGAACATCCATGGTCGAATCCTTTTAGCATTTACTTGCACCAATAGAAACGTTCCTGTTTTTGCATTTTTAGTAATTTTTGAGGGATTCAATACCTGAAAAGCTTCCTTATATGATCCTATAAAATATAATGTTTTTTGTCGAAATGCCTAAAGATGTCTCCATCTCAGTGTATGTAACATACCGCAATTACTGCAATTACTTTACTAACTGTATTATTGTTTTGCGTGAAAACATTATCAGAAACTTCCAATCCAACCACGAAAAAATAATGACAAGTGTCTATATTGTGAGCCTATTTACACATATGCGTACCGACAAGATACTAACTATCATAATGGGCAGGCTATAAAAGGATGAAATGTTAGACGAACGCACACAGTCCTCGGTAAGCACAATAATGGAACTTCCAACAATGTCCTTAGGAACAACATACTTCCAAGTAGAAGACAAATTCTACCAATAAGGGTCTGGGTCGGCGATGGGTTTCCGGCTATCACCTATGGTAAGCATGGAAAAATTCAAAGACTAAGCGATATCCAAATTCAGGGAAAAACTAAGGATATGGTTTAGATAAACAGATGACACCTTCGTAGTTTCGCAACTGGGCAAGCATAAGGTGGATGAATTTCTAGATCATCTAAATAACCGCGCACCCTCCAGAAAATTCACTATGGAATTCGAGTCGGAACAAAATCTACCATTCCTCTATGCATTTTTACACAAGAATAACAAAACTTTCAGGGAAACTGTATACAGGAAACACACCCACATAGGGAGGGTACCTACACTTAAATTCGAAATTACCACGAAAGTGTGAAGTTAGGCATGCAAGATGCTTGTATGATAGAGCTGAAACTATATGCTCGAAATATCTCTAGAACACTTGGCTACCCTGATCCAACAACTAACCTAGAAATGGAAAGAGTACCAGAAAAAGAAAAATTTAAATACATAGCGGAAATACCATATACACCGGTACCTCAGACAAAATATGAAGGATAGATAGAAAATACAAGATACGCACTGCCTTCAAATTTACGAGAACGTCTAAACGATTACTCACCAAAAACAAACACAATGAAGACTTGAATTCCTAAAATTTTGTACACGGTCTACCATGCAAACGCAGCAGATCATACGTAGAAGAAAGCAGTAGACCACTCAAAGTTAGAACCTAAGAACAACATCCGCAAAAGCTAAACAGAAAGATCCAGAATCTGCGAACATGTCTAAAAATGTATATTGGATTACTCAGTAGCTCAGTGGTAAAGGTGACTTGTAAGTGAAAGATTTTTAGTTCAAATCCGAGTGTACTCAAGTGCTTGAGAAAAAAATCTGAGATAAGTAAATCCGGATCAAGTACGAAAACATTCCGTTTCAGGACTTAGTTTGATGACGGTAGCAGAGCCCCTTTCCGAAACGTTGTGCACAAACGAAACCTGTGGAAATAGATCGATCAACTCAACTAATGAAACGTTAGTTCTAGATGGTTGAATTTTGCGGACAATTTGTAAATCTCACGTTGTTGTGGTATTAATCAGTATTGAAAGTCACTTATAATTTACGAGTCAATATTTTGATTGTATTACACAATTACTGTGTACGAAATACGAAACGCACGCTGTATTATTACTGTATTATTGGTAATTAATTTCAAATGTTATGAACATGACTGGTGTAGAATACTGGAAATGAGATGTTTACTCGGCTCTACGAATTTCAGTTCCGTATGTTTAATATCTGCCTCTATTACAAATTAAAAGTGGCAAATATTCCCAAAATGGATTGTAGCCTCCCTTTAATTGTTCAAAGTTTCCTGGTGATTTTTTGTAACTCCTGATTATAATATTGTTCACTGGTTTCCATATCTAATCTGTAATTGATATTTCTTTTTCTTATAGGAGAAAACAAAGGAAATGTAAATCATCTATTTTGAGCGTGCATAAAGCTTACTTATGAATATGTTACAATATATTAGCAAAAAATAAACGTACAAGTTTAGTTTTAAGGTTATATTTTATGTAAATAAACTCAATCAAAAAGACATGAATAATACAGCTCATTAATGCAGGTTCAACGGAAACTCTTATTTTGATGGACAGTTAAAGCTAGACTTAAAGAACCTATAAAGCAATCATATACTTTTCAAAAGTTCTAGATTTTATATCTGGCAGCTAGAAATTTATGAAAAAGGAAAACAAAATTAATTAAAAAATATAAGCCGACGTTTCTTCGATAACAAAATTAATTAACGTATATAAGAAATTTTCCAATATACGGAAAATTAATTAAAGATAGAATAATTTATTATTCTTTAACATGTTGGCGTTTCAAGAAAAGTTACTTACTATAACTTTTCTGACATTTGCTAATATAAATGGCTCGCTATTAAAGCTATGTTGTAAATTAGAGCTAGTATCGATATTAAGATTGTGTAAAATTTATCGATAAAGAAATTGGTAGTAAAGTGAATTAAGAAAATTATGTACTCAAAAATCAATAGTTTTTAAATTATGCTTTTGAACCTTACTTTGAGCTTTATCGTATTGTAATTATAAAGGTATACTTTAATGAATATTTATTTGAATTTAAATTAACTCATTTTGACGATAATGTTTTTTCACTAAGATGAATCTTTTAAACTTTATTACTGGTTACACAATAAGGTGTAAAATTGTGGTAATCATCACTTTACGATAATTACTACAACACGGAGAAAGCAATTAGATTTTATTAGCAGCCAATTTAGTTTATAATAATGTATGACTTTTGAGAGATTAACTAATACGCCTTCAAACCAATTAGTACATTTTATGATACGTATACGAGAGGGAAAGTGATTACTCCTCAACATCAGAATAAAACATATATGCGTATAATGGCGAAGACTATGGGAGTCTAAATAGAAAGGGCAGAAAAAGAAGATACGGAAGATAGAAAAGGCACTGGTGAAATCCAGCAAAGTATGTAAATTAAAGTAGTAATAACATTAGTCTTTATTGACAATATTTCTAAATTAAAAAAAAACAGTAGGAAAGTGATGATAAAATAAAAAAGAGTTGCTACCACACTATAAGTAAACAACATGCATAAACTTTAAATAAATAGCTTGAAATGTATTGTATTTTTTAACTTAATTGTCGTTTTTTTTATTAAGAACTGGTTAATTACTATCCCTCTTGTCGTTTACACAAACATCGTTCAATAGTTTTTCTGCGTCAGAACCCCACTGTTTACCCCCACTAACAATAAATCAATGAACGACCTACTATACGAACGCTAATGTGGTCGCACCCAAGGTCACACCAGTTGAGGTGCACATTGGGTGTGTTGGTTTTCAATTACTTCTCGAAGTATATTTTGAGGGAACTAAGCGAGAATAAAGGCGTTGGGGTACTCATCCTATTCTAAGTAATAGATTATCTACTGGTGCTTTTCACGTGATGTTTGAAAAACACAGACAATGTGAAGAGAAGTTCGTCCAATACTACAGGATGTCTGTTGCCTCCTTTGACGAGCTTTTACATATCATCGGTGGCGCTATTATGAAGCAAGATACCAACATGAAAAGAAGTATCACTCCAGCAGAGAGACTTGCCATTACCCTCAGGTAATTAAATATTACTGTAAATAATTAAAGATTGGGATAGCTTATTTAAAACTAGGAATTCCCTTGAAAGTGTTTTTTTTTTTGTGGGGAAGAGAAAGAAATAACAGCAATTTCAATGAAATATATTATAATAAGGTATATTAAATCAGTTACTATTTCATAAAAATAATTACATGGTTACCGTATAAACATAACAGTAGAAACAGTACTTGACGGTGTATAGTAATGTTTTGTTAACAATTCAATTATTTTTACTTGAAGAGGCCTGTTCACCATTTATGAAAAATTGAATGTAATCAGAAATGTTGAAGGTCTGACTCTCAGTGTTTGCAATGGAAGTATCGCTCCAAAAATCACTATTGGTATCAGAAACACCCACTGTAGATAGTTGAGGAGTAGGAGTGTTGCGTGGTGAAGTGAGGGTTGATAACATTAAGGGTGATGCTGGTGATCGGTTTATCATTTGATTATACATTGGCATACTAGTATCAGTGTGTGCCTGATGTGTGGATGCATTCCTGAAAACTTCAGTGATCTTCATCCTCACGTCAAGCGCTGTGATGGGTGGCAAACTGTCCATAATATGAACGAAGGACATCAAAAATGCTTTGTTGCCAAATTTATCCGATATCTTATCAGAATTCATGTTTTCCCTTTGTAAAGCAATGCTTTTTTCCATCAGTGAGGTTATATTTTTTTATGCAGATGCTATAGTTTTGCCTACATTGGATCTTTTCGCCACTCTTTCTTGCCTAAACTGACGCTCGATAACTGAAGAATTGAAATCGTTATCATCATGGTCGTTATTAATACCATCGACATCTTGTTCCTCTACAGTATCAGTTTTTTGTTGTTCTCGTTGTTGTTCCGTATTTCCTGTAGGTGGTGGGATGTTTCATGTAGTTTTGTCATTGCACTTTACGTGAGATAACAAAAAATTAAGCTGATCAAAAAATAAATATTTCTTTTTTTTAATTGCCGGTGCTCCTGTCTCATTTTTCTTGATACCACGTAATTCCTGTACAAAGTCATCCCTCAGTATTTTCCACTTTCTCATCAGATCTTTTCCTACAACAAATAACAAATTTTGTACTGTAAAGTACGTATTCATATTGTATAGAGGATTTACACACGCACACTTGTCATTCAGCAACCAACACCAGCAGTGCTGGCGTAAATTTGTATTGTACTTATATAAATTTGTATTTACATAAGTTTTCAACATACCTTATAAAATCTTGCAGGTTTTATCTACTAATTTTTTTTTAGATACTTGGGCACTGGAATGAATTTTGGTGATCTTGATTTGAGTTTCAAGTATCGAGGAAAACAATACCAATGATTGTAAAAGAGACCTGTGAAACGATATGGACGACATTACAGCCATTAGAAACGCCAGTCCCTACAATTGAAATGTGGCTTGCAAAAGCAACAGAATATGAGAAATTGACAAACTACCCTAACTGTGTTGGTTCGATCGACAGAAAACATGTGCGTATACAATGTCCACCAAACTCAGGGTCACAGTACTTTAACTTCAAAAAGTAATTTTCTCTTATTTTGTTCGCAATCAGTGATGCACAGTGTAATTTTACCGCCATAGATGTCGGTACATACGGACGTGAGGGCGACTCTACCATATTTAAGAACTCTAATTTTGGCAAGAGACTGAATTCTCGGCAACTCAACCTTCCGACAGAAAAGCCTTTAACACCGCAGGACCCTGCACTACCTTTCGTATTTCTTGGGGATGAAACCTTTAGACTATCAAGAAATGTAATGCGCTCATACCCACAAAAGAAACTGACCAAGGAGAGAAGTGTATATAACTATAGGCACTGCAAAGCAAGACGTACAGTTGAGTGCTTATTTGGGATTATGAGCAATAGATGGCGAATTATGCATTCTTGTATTCTGGTAAACCCGGAGTTTGCACAGAAAATTGTGCAGTGTTGTTATGCATTGCACAACTATGTGAGAAGCGCGATGGATTCATTTACCAAGACTCATTAACGTGTGACATGGTTCGCATAAATGAAGTTGTACGAGGAAGTAGTAGTAACGCACTTGTTGTAAGAGACATGTTTTGTGAGTACTTTAATGGACAGGGAGCAGTAAATTGGCAAGATAAGTTTGCCTAAGCTTAAGTACATTACATCAAGTTCATTTCTTTTATTTTATTAAATTAATTGAATTCTATTATGAAGTAATGTAATAAAAGAAATGTACGAGGTATGCAATGCAAGTGATAAATTATTAATAATTGTTTCATTATCCTTTATTTGAAGAACATTGCTCATTTTTCTTATTCTTTCGTTATTCCGCCATTTTTACTTGGAAACAAATATAACTGAAGGGTACGTTTTTTACATTTCTATTTATTATAACTGTTGAATTTCCAATTTATAGCGTGTTCGAATCGTCTGGCATATTAATTTAAAAATAGCAACCTCTTCGTAGAACATCCTATATTTTACATTCATTTTACATAACACACCAGAACAAAAAACTGCTAGTTAGTTACCTGTTCTGTGTCTGTTATCAGGTGTCATCTCGTCCCAATCTTCAAACATCGCTCTCCCAACTTCCATCCAACATTGCGCTTTCACTTGTTTATTTGAGTAATCTTTTGATTTGACGTCATAAATGGGTGGCCGCTTCTCAATCTCAATTATGAACCTTTCAGTATCAAACATTGTGCCACTAGCTCACTACGCTACTACTTCACAATACAAATTAGGACAAACAACCACCCTTCTCGCGACGCTGTGACAGACTGACCACAATAGCGTTCGTATAGAAGGAACCACGCGGCAATGCAGTCGCCACAAATGCGTTCGGTGGAGAGCTCCATTTGACCTGCAAAACGAAATACAGCGCGACTACAAAAGCGCGACCACAATTGCGTTCGTATAGGATGGGCCTAATCCTTCTCCGCGTTGGACTCTCTTGCCGACCTCCAGAAGTTATTTCCGAGGTCTTGATCGCATTGGAGTTCTACCCTAGCCGTAGCTGCATCACGTGGCCATTCTTGTACAGTTTCAGACCTGCTGCTCAATAACACGGATAAAGGGTAATGACGGGAAGGTAAATCCGGCGTAGTTCTCTTCTCCCGCTCGACAGACAGGAAATTAAACCCAGCCTACCCAAAACGTCGTTAAAAGAAGAGAGATGTTATGCCATTGTCCACTAGTGATTCCGGGTACCAACACCCATACACCGGCACACGCTGTTAAAGCATAAGAAACGTGAAGGACGTTGCCGCATATGAAAATCTAAGTCAAGTCCTGAAACCGCTATTTAATTTCAACAAATAATAATTCAGCTGTACAACTACGTTATGAATAAATATTACATCTATTCACTAGTCATCTAGCCATACTGGTGGGCTTATGTTAACAATTTTGTTAATAATCAAATTTTATTACGCTTCCTTTTTGAGAAACACAATTTTCTTATTTTGAGAATACAATTATTTTTTTCTCATACAATAGTATACCAGTCATGGGATACAGATGGCGCTACTCTTAACTCTCACATATCGACATCTTTTGTGGTCATCTTATATACGTTCAGAGTATTCCATGACAGATCTACCCGTTCCTGATGAGTCACAACAATGACGAAACTGATCGGGCGGTGGTCTTGTCGTGGCGTTCTCGCCTCTGAACACAACAATTTAACAATTTTGTTAATAATCAAATTCTATTCACTAAGCATAATTTTCCTGTTTGAAACAATTACTTCCCTTTCCTCCTTCGAGTTTTGTAGAATTCTGCTATCCCAAAAGTAAATATCGAAAGTATTTGCTTAAAACGAATTTATCGTTATGCAAATAATGAGTTAAATTAATGAAAGAAAGTATGAGGATAAAGTTTTTCCCTGACATCAAAACTTAGTTTTTGAAGAAATGTACTAGATACTGCTATGCGGTTTGTGTCAAATGACAGTTTAACCCATGAAAGTTCTCTCTTGATACAGACAACATAATTTAAGAGTGCCTCCTTGTAATAGCCCCGATGGAGTGTGTGTTTGTGATTTTATGAAATACAGTCACCTGGTACAGTTCAGCCACAGTTCCGAACTGCGTATGGTCGAGATCCTTTAGTTATTAAAAACATCAAAGCATGATAAAAATAGTTTTTAGAGATCCTGGAGTGAGTGTCGGCACTGATGATACTGTGGGCATCTGAATACAGTTCGCGAAAATCGATGCGTACTATTTCCAGCGAAACAAACGTACCTCAGCGCACTATGGTAAAGTATACGGGAATCAAGTGTAAAATTATTTTGACGCATCGGGTATATGCAGTCTTGTGTTAACGTGTGTAACGTACTTTAGATGTGAATGTAGTGAGTTTTCACGAGTAGTTTTTTATTTGTGTGTACAGAATGTAAATTAGTGTAGATGCTACGCCACTGGAATTTTAATAAAGCAATATGTGCTATATAAAAGAGTATTCGAACGTTGTATAAACATTTTCAAGTTGAAAGCATGAAGTTTGATTGAAAAGCAATGTTTTGCGAAAACCACTATTGCGATGATAATGATTGATTGCTACTGGGCCTTTGCTACTATTTGCTAAATAATTCTGTTTAAAAATTGTTACAAACGTGTGAATGAATACATTGGTATGTTGTATTAAAGCGTAAGAAAAGAATATGTATGTATATTTCTGCTGGTGTAAATGTTGTAACATTGCGCAATAATAAAAATTGAATGCATGTGGAAGGAAAAAGCGCGCATATGGGAAATTTTTATAAAAAGTAAAATCTAGATCGGGAAAGTAAATGGAGTAAATTTTAATGTGAATTAGCGTTTTTCCGAAGATTTGTGGGTATGTTAGTAAATAAATTCTAGATGGCTATGTTTTCATAGTTTCATATGCGTTGGTTCTGTTATATCTCGGCAAGGCGAGCCATGAACGCACGTGTGCGATAATCTTTTGTGGTTTGAGCGCGAAAAATTTGATGACGTTGGGCAAGATGGTTGTCCGAATGTATTTAAGGGAAAGCCTGATAAGGTATAGAGAAGTCGCTCGTGCTGGTTTTATTTACAAACAGTTAGTAGTGCAGTGCATATTAGTTGACTGCAAAAACCCAAACTGAACACTTGAAATAAATTAAAACACAAATCAGGTTTAAACTGAATAGAACTAACTATTCCAAGCAATTTTTCTTTTTTCAACGTAATATTGTCACGGCACTCTTAATTGAGAGTTTAAACATTAATTTCAAATAATCTTTGTTATTTGATCAGTAACCAATTTAAATTAACAAAAAGACGTAGAAATTGGAAAAGTTGAATTGAACATAATCAAATTGAGTACTTCAGAAATTTTACTAAGGACTGATTTAAATTTAGAAATTTCATTAAGGATTGATTTAAATTTGCGTTTAACGAAAGAGCGACTTATGTAGGAGTATGCACCAGTTTTGTTCAAAAAATTCTGTTAAATTTAAAATAGTTTAATTCAGTCAATTTGTAGTTGTTATGTTAACTCTTATTTTTACTTGGAAAAACTTTTTAGCATAAAAAGAACGCACAGTTTCTTTTATAAATTAATACAACTTGATTAAAAAATTCTTTAGCATGAAACTACAATTCCATGACCATCTTTATACGTTTATATTTACAATAAGACGTAAAAAATGAAATGGTTGCTACGAACATAATCAAATTAAGTACTTTTTACTAAGGACTAATTTAAATTTGCCTAGTAGCAAGAGTGTTTTATCCATTAGCTTTGTTCAAAAAAGTCTGTTAAATTTAAAATAATTAAATTAATTTGAAATTGTTATATTAACTTTTGTTTTTACAATTCCATGGCCAACTCTATTTTCAATTATTTTTTGGATTACAATCGCAGTTTCACAAATAAACTGAAAATATTTTGAAAATTATTAATTTTAAGTATAAGGGATGCTTAATGAAAAAGAGATAATATCAAACGAGCATGGCATGAACAGCATGGGGGGGGGGGCGGCATTTAAAAGAATTAAAAAAAAGTTGAATTTATAAACAGTGACACGCCCTGTATAACATTAAATAAATCTGAAAATTAAGAAATTTCAAAATACTACTGGCATCTTAAAATAAACAAAAGTCGCCTAACAAATCAGTGGCGGCGCACTGTGGGGCCAAATCTCGAAAAGCTGGCCAAAACCTCGAAAAATCAAAGTTTCATTTGTTGAATTTTTACTAGAGGAAAGGGTAGAAGGGTGATTGGTGCGTCCACTTTCAAAAAAGTAACGGTTTACTCTCATACTTGCGTCTGTGGCTAATTTTAAAAACTTCCATCTATAACCAGATGAAAAGTTACATATTCCATCACATCCCGCGAAAATCTAAGTTTGGATCTTTAGTTTACTCTATTATCTTACGAAATTAACAAGAATTAGCTGCCGATAGATGCCTATTATTCTGTAGTGATTTTTCCCCATTCGTGTCTGACGTGAAATCACTGTAAACTGTAAACAATAAAAGTGAAGGGCATGAGTTCGACAATTCATAAATATATAAAATGACAATATATTTGTTGTTTTCATCAAAAAGTGGGACATAAATAAATATATAAACTCTTTGTCTATGTATTTAATTTGACATTTGTCAACAAATATTTCAAAATTTTATTTTTTTCTAACTTCATGTAAACGATTACAAAAATGTTTTTTCGCAACACGTGCGCTGTCACATTTTTGGGTGCTCGGCCTTATGTTTTATCCTTCGGCTGCACCTCGGGTAAAAAATGACAGCCTCGCACCAAGAGATGTGTAAGCAGCGCACTAGTTGCGAAAACTACTATAGTTTACACTTCGTTTTTACTTTATTAATTTTAAGTTAGGTTAAATATTCTGTTTTCATATGCAAATCGGCTTTTTAATTATGTATGCTTTCATTGTAAAATGATAATTAAAATATACCCGATAGGAAGTTTTCATAATCATTAGAGAGCGTTTGAAAGACGGATTGGCTGTAATAATATAACACCTGGAAAGAAAATTTCTGAAAAGAGTGGACGTTCGGTACATATATACGTAAAGATATGAAAGCACCTTTTTCCAAACTATTTTATAAAATGCGATTTATGTGGCAAAATGTCGGTAAAACAGAGGAATTTTTTCCAAAAATACAAAGAATGGCTTGATGGGTCCCAATTCTTTCCGGTACCTGCTACTTCTCAGAAGACACCGACCAAAAAAGGCGGTCAACCTTCCACGAAGTTTGCATCTAGTAGTGAAAGGTCAAAACGAAGAAAGACTGAAGAAATTCGTGCAACGTTGACCTCGAGCGGGTTGGCATATGCTACTCAAATGCAACATTAACATTAAAATTTCGATATCGAAAAGCTTTTCAATCAACAACATATTTTATCTGGAGATGCTGCACTTTCTATTTTAGTGGAATTTAAATTATCAAAAAATCAACACCAAGGACTGAGATCAGTGAGCACAGAAAATCACTTCAAACTGTATCCTCCCTACAAGAAAGTGGCATAAGCAAAAAATCGTTGCTATCCACCTCGTAGGGCTATTAATATGACAGAAAGTAGTGCAGAAGTCCATTTACAAGCTTTATTGGACCATACAATTGAGGGTATTTTATTCCTTCAAAAAGACGTCATTCAAAGTTTAGCTCAAAAAGATGTTAACAATATGAACTTTATTTGCAAGTGGGGCTACAGTGGAAGCTCTGGATAAAGTGAATATAAACAGACGTTTATTGATACAAATCAGATGCGAATGTGTTGTTAACCTTGATTGTGCCATTACAGCTCATATCTGTCGATCACGAATCGAAGACACAAATCGTAATTTGGAACAATCCTAGACCTTCGTCTCCTCGATTTTGTAGACCACTAAGGGTACAGTTTCTGGTCGAAAACACAGAGTCGACAGCCAATGAAGTACAATACATCGAGGAACAGATCAAGTCAATTGTTCCGTTTGAAATTGTAATAGATGGTAGATGATTGAGCGTAAAGTGTGCAACCCATTGACATCTACAAAATCTACACAACGTTGCTACTTTTGTGGCGCTACAAGCAAAGATTTTAATAAAATCGATGCTATTTTACAAAAGAAGATCGATGAAACTAATCTGAAATTTCGATTGTTCACATTGCACGCGTGGATACTTTTGTTTGAATGCTGTTTGCATTTGTCCTATAAACTCGGCATTAAAAAATGGCAAGCCCTTAGCGAGGCAGAGAAATAGATGACAGAAGACCGCAAGAAAATAATTCAAAAAGGATTCCGTTCAAAATTGGGGCAATTATCGATCGTCCAAAGCCAGGATACGGGAGTACTAATGATGGAAGCACAGCTCGGCTTTTTTTCGAAAACTCGGCTGTGTCTGCTTGGATAACAGGATTACACGAATATTTAATCAAACGCTTCCACGTGATTCTGCAGATTATTTCGAGTGGCCATGAAATAAATTGTGATAAGTTTCAAAAATATGCGATAGAAAGTGCGAAAAAATTTGTCGAACTATATCCGTGGTATTTTGTGCCTACTTCGGTGCACAAGCTATTAATTCACGGTCCACAAGTAATTGATCATGAATTGTTACCAATCGGTTAATTATCTGAAGATGCTCAAAAAGCTCGCAACAAAGATATCAAAAGATATCGTGAAGACTTCTCGCAAAAGTGTTCAATCGACTCATGGTAAGTTCTGACCCATATATTTCCAGTATCATAAAATTGCCACAGAAGAAATTAAAGAGTTTATCGCATGAAGCTGTAGAGCTATTACTCTCTCTTACAGTGACTGTTGAAACCGAAACGAAATTTAACCTGACAGTTGACACCGATTTGGAGATATTAGTGGTAATATTTTTATTATAACAATTTCATTTTATTTTTGAACATATTATTATATTATTTGGAGTAATTGTTTGTAATATTTAATAATAATTTTAACAATATTAATTTAGATTAATTATTTGTAATATTTAAAATGATTTTGATCAATGTATGTGACCGTCATATTGAATCCGCCATTTTTACAATAATTTTAACTTCGGATTTGTAATCAGCGATGTTGAAAACCCTTATACACCAATTTTTGCTCGATTCTAAGTTGGCCAGCTTTTCGGGATTTGGCCTCACAGTGCGGCGGCCGTAAGTGGGATATTTTTTTTGTAAAAACCATTAAATATCTTTTAAACCAATTGAGATAGACCCATACAATAGCAGTAAATGAAAGCGTATTTTATGAGCTTTCAAAAAATGTAATAATATATGGGGCGTTCCATTTAAAAAAGTAGACGTTTAGTTTGCTCCAATAACATGAGACACCCTGTACGATCAAAAATATCCCTGGTCCAAATATCTTATTTCGTCTTTATGCAATTTTCCACCCATCCCCGTTTGGCCACCCAGTATAATATTGCTCGTAGACAGAAATAATAGAATTGGCATTCTATATTGATCACTGTTGTAATGACTTAGCTCCCGGCAGACAGAATGGTAAAAGACAACATTTTCGAGACTAATGTTCTCTTGCGATTCTACTGTTTTTATTAATCATTCCGATATTATATTATATTGAGAATTCTGTAGGAAAATCGATACTATAGAGAAGAGAGAATTCCAACGTTTATACGTAATCCACTTGGCGTGAATCAAAATTGCAAATGAGACTAATGAAATGCGATCAAGTGGAAAGGTTTCCAACTGTAATAACCGATTCAATAAATCCTTCTTGATTAATTTGAAATAATTGAATTTATGATTATTTACCTGAAATACATTGAATGTATTTTGAAAATTTAATTTATGATTAATGAAACCAATGGTGGATGGCGAAAGCCTAAATGAATTGGTAGATAAATTAAAAAATTGTGTATTTTACATGGCATTATTTCTAATTACTTAATCGTGCCTAAAATAAAATTTTTACTTCTTTACCGCCATAATCATTAAGGAGACTAATTACTTTCTTCCAATTTAAATTGATATGATGTATTAGATACGCCAAAAATAAATAATGTTTTAAATTAATTAAGAAACGTTTGCACGCAGTAATTTAAAATAGCTTAATTTCACAAACCTAACAACACTAATTCATTTTAACAAGTTATGACAAATGTTTGAGAATTGTTTCTTTTTAAGTTAAAAAAATAAAAGTAAAAACTTGAAAAATTCTTCAACCATTACATCATGAGACACAATATAACATTATCCTGCTAACCTACATTCTGTAGATAAAATAACTGCTATATCTCTGGCTGGAAGACATTTTAGGAACGACAGACATGATTTTGCTTTACGCAAATCTTTAGACCTAGTTATTCATTGAGGTATGTAGTGAGTTTAATTTTCGTTCATTAATTTGACGGTCACCATAAATGAGTGTAAATTAATTAGCTCTACATAATCGGAATTTTCATTCTGTATTTCACTAACCTCTTCTGCAACGCCAAGAAATAATTTCACTATTAACCGTGTTATAAATTTGATGAAGGCATTAACCGAAACAATTAATGCAGGTTATTGTTATTAAAAAAATTTTAATTACGTCAGTTGGTTGATGGAAACGAGAACATGACATAAAACTCATGCAAATAAGAATTTAACATCAAAATACAACCTCAATTTGTAGATTATGTATAAACTCTCTCTCTGTTTATATTTTAATAAAGCTAACTGTTAATTTCATGTGAAATAAACTCACTTCCATGGCTTGTTTACTTTGAAAATCAAACAGAACTTTAGCCTGAAATATTCATGAAAAGTTGCTTGGTTATCATTTTTATCCTTTTAGAAAGAATTAAATACAGAGATGTGTATTTTGTAATTTTCTGTTCTACATAATTTTGTATTTGACAGGTTGTTAATTTTTATACAGGTGCAGAAATGGAAATTAAAAACTTTAGTTTTTAAACGAAACTTAAAACCCACGTTAATCTAATTTTAAAGTAAGCGTTAAATAAAATCTACATGAATATTAAAAATCAATGGTTCTCTTTCAGAAATTTAACTACACTTGGAAGAGTCAGTTCCATTTTAGCGATTTTTTCAGGAGAAACAAAAAAACTCTTTTTCCAGAAATACTTGACAATAGCTCTACTTTCGTACTAACGTCACATAATGAACAAAAAGCAACGTTTTAGTCCTCCACGCAATTTAGGTTTAACAACCTTTTTTATAACTATTTGTCCTCCTGGAAAGATTTCTGTTTCTCTTTGCTAGCAATAATGTTAAAGATTGCCAAAATACCTTGTGAAGCATTTGAATTAAAAGTTAAAGTTCTGTCAGTTTTCCTTTCACCTTTCAATCATTTATTTTTGCTTTTAATGTCGTTGTAATATTTTCCTTCGGCTTTCCTTTCCTTGTCAATATTTATATTACATTTGACAACTTGTTACATTCTCGCATATTATACAAGGTATAGTAAACGGAAGGTATTGCGATCATGAAAAGATTCGACCTAGAGAGTTTGACGGATCTTCACGTTTTGAGGGCCCTTGAATCCATTTTGTTGGCTGTGTGTGCGTGTGTGTGTGTGTATGCGTGCGCACGTGCGTACGTGTGTGTATGTAAACACGATAGCGGTCAGACCGTTTAAGCTGGAATTATGAAATTTGCATCTAAATCAATAAAATAAGGGTAAGCGTTTGAACAGGTTTATATACCCTGCGGTTTGAATATTAATAATAAACAAAAATAATAATAATAATCTAACCAGTAAAAGGCTCTTTAGTTGAAATAGGCGCGAAACAACATTTTGGATTGCTACAGTATTGAATTTTTATGAAAAATACGGCTCTTTTAAACCCATCTGATTGTTAAAACTCGTAAAATTATAAAACAAACGTAAACCTTTTGTCTAAGGATTGAAACAGGTAAACATTTTTGCAATAACAATGAATCATAGAGAACTAATAAAATATTTTTTCTTTGTTTTCAAATTTGAAAGTTGATCCAACTTTTATTTTTGGTGCTGTGTTATTTTAAGTGTAATTATAACATTGTGTTGCATATTGTCTTATACTATATATTTCCATGACTGCAAATTCAAAATTTAAGCTAAATTTTACCTTTATTAGTAGGTTTGATCTTAATTGTGATTAACTAATACTAAAAGTAGGCAATTAATGTCGGGAGAGCTAACAGGGCCATTATGGGTACCCTTCAATGGAATGAAAAATGAAACCTAGAGGATGGAAACGTTTAAGTTGTCACGGTTCGCGACAACAATAAAACAGATTTGATAAATAAATATTAAATGGCAAAGAAACAACTATAACTCGGAAAGCTAAAAAAAAAAAATTGGTCGCTAATAAATAACAGCAAGTCCGTGAGTGGCGCGGAGCCAGGAATATCGTAGAGAGCAATATGGGCCAAACGTGGTGTGATTAAAGGGTATGTAAGAGAAAAATTTTCATGTATATATGTACATTTTGGAATTCATACAGTAAGTATACGATCTATTATTTATATCTTTCTTGACTCTCTATATTTCTACTTCTTACTTCCTTACATATCGTGACAGTAGATTTAGCCAGTAACAGGTCTGCTTGCTATTGTATTACTCAAGAAAACAATACAATTGCCTCGGATCGACCTGGCTACAGGGAGCGGTCAAGGTCGAAAACCACAGGCCCGTGGCTGACGACTGTGCAAGGAATGAATGGCGAGTAGGTACGTGGAATGTTAGAGGTATGCATAGTAAAGAATTTGAAATTGCAAATATAATGTACGAAAAACACCTTGATATTCTGTGTGTATCAGAGAATTTTTCTTATAGCACGCTATGCACCGGTAAATGGAGAAGAAGACCAGGAGTGTGAGAACTTCAGGAATTAAGTAGAGAACGTGTTGAACGTATGTAAGCCAAACGAAAGAGTGATGATAGTGAGGAATATGAACGGATGGGTGGGTGTACAAAATGAACATAGTGAACGCGTTCTAGGAAAGTTCGGAGACCAAAGAGTCACTGAGAATGGTGAACACCTGCTGAATATCTGTGTAGAGTGAAGCCTGTTTGTATCCAATACGTGGTTTAAACATAAAATTGTGCATATGTATACGTGCCAAAGAGGTGAGTCTGAAAACATGATAGACTTGATAGTGTATGGTGAACGGCTTAGAAACCTGGTGAAAGGGACAAAAGTAATGCGCCGATCGGAGTGTGGATCGGACCACTTTTTGGTTGTATCGAGCGTCTGTTTAGGGCAAAAGTGGATCTGGAGAAGGAACGTAAACGTAGTGCGAACGTCCAGAATTAGGGTTCACAAACTAGCGGATAACGGTGCGAGAATCAAATACGCAGATGCTGTGAGTAATGAGTTGAATGTGAATGAAACAGTGTGGAACGAACAAATAAAAGACACTGACATTGAAAGTGCATGGATAAGCTGGAAAAACTCTATTGTCAATTGTGCCGTGCAAATATGTGGAAGAGCGACTGTAGGTAGACAGAAAAAATGTGCTTGGTGGAATGTGTCTGTAAAAAAAGCAGTATCTAAGAAAAAAGATGCGTACATGGCAATGATTGCTGCAAAAAGTGAGACTGAGAAGAAGCGATTGTATGAGGTGTACATATTAAGAAACAAAGAAGCGAAGGAGGTAGTGAGAATAAGTAAAGAGGAAGTGATGGCTGTGGAAGAAGTGAAAATGCAGAATGATTTTGGGGAAAACAAAAAACTCTTATGGAAATTGGTCAAAAATACAAAAACATACAAAGTAGTATGGGATGATTGTGAAGTGAGGAAATGCTGGCAAGAATATTTCGGAAATCTGTACAGTAGTAAAGAAAGTAAGACTGAAGGGTTAAATAAGGAGAATATAGAAGAAATGATGAATGAAACTGAGAAGGATATTGGGATAAATGAGGTAGACAAAACGGTAGGAAGGTTGAACAATGGCAAGTGAGCAGGCGTAGATGAAATCACTGGTGAAATGCTAAAGCACGGTGGTGCAAGACTTATACAAAGATTGTGTAAATTATGTATGCCTTATGTGTGGAAAAGTGCCGGGGGATTGGAAGAGCGCGATCATTGTACCACTGTATAAGGATAAAGAGAACAAGAGATTGTAAGAACTACAGAGGAATAAGTTTGCTCAGCGTGCCTGGCAAAGTATTTGAAAGAATACTGATTGATAGAGTACGCGAAACTACGCAAACTAAGATTTGGTATGTGCAAGGTGGCTTCATGCCAGGGAGAGGATGTGTCGATCAGATGGTTGCTCTCCAGCAGGTGATCAAAAAGTGCTTAAGGGTAAAAAGGAAGTTGTACTGTGCGTTTGTAGACCTGGAGGAGGCATACGACAAAGTGAATAGGGAGAAGCTGTGGGAAATATTAAATGAATATGGAGTAAATAAAGGTCTAATAAATAGAATAAGGGCAGTATACATGTGTTGGGGTGAGAGGAGGTATGATTGAATACTTTAATATTGAGCAAGGAGTGCGACAAGGCTGTGGGATGTCAGTGTGGTTGTTCAATGTATACATGGATAAATGTGTTAGAGAAGCATGTACCGATACAATGTTGTAATGTTTGGTGACGTAAATTTACGACTACTGGTGTATGCAGATGACACAGTTTTATTAAGTGACAGTGCGGATGAGCTGCAAACAGCTCTGAGGAAGTTTGATACAGTCTGTGAGAGCATGGACCTAAAGGTAAACGTGAACAAAACTAAGATTGTGGTATTCAATCGGGGAGGTGAAAAGAAGAGTAGAGTATTTACTCTGCAAGATGAAATTGTGGAGCAAGTGGACGAGCTGGTATATATCGGTAGAATGTTTATTGCAGATGGTACAATGGAGGGCGAGATTGGGCGAAGGGTCAATGCTGGAAGAAAAGTGATTGGAAGTATCTCGACGATAATGAGAAATGAAACCATGAGTCTAGCTGCGAAATCAGCAATCTATAATGGCGTGTTCGTGCCGTCAGTACTGTATGGAAGTGAGACATGGGTATGTCAAAAAAAGCACGAAAGAAAATTAAATGCCGTGGGTATGAGATTACTGGGAAGCGCATGTGCTAACACGAGAAGGGACAAGAAAAAAATGAATGCATAATGAGGGAGTGTGGCGAGGAAAAGACGATGATGGATAGATGTAAAAGTAGTAGATTACGTTGGTTTGGTCACATAGAGAGAATGAACAACGCAAGATTAACCAAGCAAATATACGCGAGTGAGGTTAGAGGAAAGGCCGGGCCTGGTAGGCCGCGTAAAACTTGACTGAATGTAGTAGAATGCATGATAAAGGAAAGAAAGACAAAGAGCTTTAGAAATAAAAGGGCATGCCAGAGACAATGTATGAATCTTGTGGAAGCTAGGGAGGTATGCGGAGAGAGGAAAGCATGGAGAAGGATTGTGAATGAAAAATAAATAAGAGGCAGGGATTGTTTTGCCTACTTTGCAATTGAATGGCGCGAAGGTTATGTCGAGGCACTAGAAATGGTATTTAAATAAAAAATTATTTTTATATAAATTAAGACAACCAACCTAAAAGTGGCTTTATCCATTTGAAACTTCCTACGCGCATGAAGGGCACTGAAAAACTATTAGGGATGAAATTTCAAGTTGATTAGGGCACCACAAATGCTGCAGCATAAAAATCGTGAAAAACGCATACATATGTAGTTTCAGCTTGCATTATCGAACTAAAAATGGCAAAAATGAAAAATCCGCAACAATTCGATAATATGCTAACAATATGCTTTAAACATAAATGTACCTAACGGCTACATGGTTAAGTGGTTGGACTGGTAATGCAAGCAAGCAGAGTTCTAACCCCCGACAAGGAAGTTAATTTTTTTTTGTTAAAATCGTTTTTAAAATGATTTCAATACACTTTAAAATGGCGTACTTTGTACAAGCCTTAAACATTCGAATCCACTTAGAAGAAATGCATTTTTAATTTTTTGTTTTAAATACAAGACGTTGGACAATATCTACATTAATATTTGAATGTGCATCTTAAGATGCTATTAAAATGTGTATTAAACCAAAAGTGAAAATCCTCAAGAAACTTATTGTAATTTTTCTTTTAGAGTAGAATTTAGATGTAAAACTTTCAGTGTCTTTTTGTATGTACGTAGTTTTAATACGTAATTATATAAATACACTAACACTTTTATGGTATATGTAAGTATACGAGAATGTTGAGTGGAGACGCAGCAGGTTTTTTTCACAAATGTTTGTTTTTGTTCACCTTCATCTCTTTCAGAATCACTTTGGAACAGCAACGAAATATCAGCAATTGAACTAAGCACAGAAAAGCGTCCAATATTAGGTCCAAGATGATCAGGGAAAAGTAAGTAAGAATAACGAAGTGAACTGAAGGCGGTTAATAACCTAGAAAACGCCACAGCGATGTCTTCCACATTTGCAGGTGTAGCATTGATTCCTATAAGGAGTCAACTATATAATCATTACATTTCCCTAACGAGTTAAAGGAGCTGCCTCGCTCTTCTACCAACAGATAAAGCGCCTCACAGCGAAAAACGAAAAATCGTAAATATATACAGCTGTCTCCTTTCTTAAACCAACTCTCGTGTTTCTTATTCTCCTAGATATGTCATACATGGTAAATAATCATATAATTCTATATCCCGTTTTGATTAGATCTTAAATTAATTCATTGCTGCACGATCATCAACAAAACTACAGAAGAAACAAAATACACCCACGCACCGCACAAAATTAAAAAACACTAAACGCGTTTCAATAGCTGCGCTCTCATCATCAGCGGTCGACTAGCTGATGATGATAGCGCAGCTATTGAAACGCGTTCGGTATTTTTTTAATTTTGTGTGGTACGTGGGTGTATTTGTCTGTTACAGATCCTGCCACAGTTCCAGTGTTCCAGATTTTTCAAAAATACATAAGAACAAATCTCAGAATTCTTTGATTTTTTTTGAACGAAAGTTTGATACTATATTTACTACACCATGATGGGAAAAGAGAAAAAATCAGCGGTTTATGGCAACGCACCGCACGGAGGCAAAAAGTTGTATTTATTTTGCTTTTTGGTAATTTACCTATTCAATTCACCCAGTATCCACATTATACTGAACTATTTCAGGTAAATTCATGTTTCCCGAACGATACAAGGAATATACCGGGTGTATCAGTATTAAACCGCCATATGTAAACCATGAATAGAAAATTTATTTTGCAGGAAAAAAGGTCTAATAAAAATGTATTCTGTAGGTAGCGGACCAAGAAAACTTTATTATTGTAATGAAAATAGAAAATCGAAATTGTTACCGCGAAATAAATGATAATGGGTTTTAATATCTTGTCATTGAGTCGTATTTAGTATTTCAGGTAACTAAGATTTAAATGTATGTAATTAAGGGTTGAAAAGGAAAAGGAAACACATGTTGCTGTAGAAATGCAGGTGACTCGAAAATGTTATTTGAAAAGACCGCCATAAATCATTGAGAATTTACATATGCACGAAAATAGATAAAATGTCGCCGGTTAGTAATTAACTACACTGCCATATACGACAAAATCAAAAGACGGATCTGTTTCATAACGTTAAAGTCCAAGACCTATAGGGTTTGGTACGGACGAGTGAATATTTCACTTATTTTAATAATAAAAGGAGGTTCGATGTAGTCGTATCCGATAGCAGACGCTTTATTGCTTTGTTACGAACTATAATTGTAAACCGTTGTGGCCTTAACTATATCATCGTTTCCGTTTTAGTAAAAACCAAAAACCAAAAATTGTGCTTTTCTATTTTTTATTGGTTTTAATGTAAATTTTTTACAACATTAAAGTGGTCGTGTAAACAAACATATCGATAAATAATCACATCGTTCTGGTTTTAACCAGCGAAGCGGTCGTGTGAACAACATACCAATAATCGCCACCGTCTTCAGGTTAAACCGTTACGTGTTGGTGATTAAGTGATTAATTAAAGGATTACACCTAAGCGTAAGTGGGCGTTTAAATGTAGATTAAAGCTAGCAACAATCTGTGATTGCCTTGCAAAAAGATACTACTTAATTATCACGAAATATTGAATCGCACAGAATTCTCTCTTGAAAACAAAGAGTAGTAATGCGGTAGTAACTTAATTGCCAAAACGCGATCTCGAAAGCACGCATATTAAGTTGAAATCTGTTTATATGTATAGTTGTGTCAAATCGTACTTTATCCCCTTTATAGCTGGAATAATGTGGCATTGTTTATTATTTACTAACATTTTCGCCCGCATAGAGGATTTAAGACGTGGACAAACGTGGCATGATAAACCTCAGATAAACCTCAGTTAACGATACCGGGGTTTACAAAAACGTGTCTAGATGCCATTAAGCAACCCGCGTTTCTATGTTTACGCCAGATTTCGAAACTAGAAACTGGTTTCCCATGGCTTTAGCTGTTAGAACTAAGTCTTTTTTAATGGTTCTAAATGCATAGTGATCTAATTTATAGATGAACGTGTAAGTTGAGAAAGGGGTGCTGTTGTTCCTAGCGCAGTCACTCAAACCTTCGCGTCATTGCTTGTGAGTAGATTATCGATCACAACAAAGAGGTTGATTCGAAGAGAAAATTTTTGAAAACTATTAGTCAGAGGCGTACATACTCATAATTTAACCTAATATTTATTTTAATTTTTAAGATATCTTATTCATTCATTTATTATTCGCGCAGAAAAAAGGAAAATTTTCGTAATTTCATGGTTTTCGATGAAAATCTTGTCTAAGATACACAAACTCGATTAAAAGCTGGTTTGTGGCCACTTCTTTAAAAATAAATAAAATATATTATTAAGTCAAATTCCGTTATTTGCTCTTTTACAGTATTTAATAAAATTCAAAAAAAGTTAACTAGACAGTTATTATTCTATTTAAAGTAATAATTATTTATGTCATGTAAGGCGTAGGATGCATTATTTTATTATAAAACGGTCATATTTCACAAATTCAGAGAAACTGCTTAAAGTGACGCACCTACGGACGTCAGATTGTGCAACTGCGTGACACTTCATTGGTGTGATCTCTCGAGCTGCCTGAATAATCCTTTCCAAGAGAGTCGCTTCGTCAATGACCGACTCGCCATAAACTCTGTTTTCATGGTTCCCCATACAAAAAAATCCAAAGGCTTTAAGTGTGGAGAGAGCGCAAGATGAGGGCGGGTGTAGTCTTGCCCCAGAAAAGCTGTGTGGTGCAACCATCGCTGGACTGGTAGAGTATATTGAGTAGGATACCCCTTTAATTGAAAACACCTGTTTGCTCTATTAATTAAAGGCATATCACCTAAAGTAAGTAAAAAACGTTTGCCAAAAATGAAGAACCGTTAGACCATTCAGTCGCGGAGGTAGAAAATATAGACCAAAGGTTAAGTCGTCGCATGATCCCATCCAAACGTTACCCAAAGAACCATTCGGAAAATTTTCTTTTTTATCGGCAAGTCATCAAGCAGCAAATTTTGAACTTTCTGCAGATAATATGCGTGACGACCCTCTGCTTTTACAGTCTTGACCACAGCGCTCTGCGAATATCCTAATTTTAAATAACACTGAAAGGCATTTCATCGAAGTGTTCGAAAATACGTTGTGTTCTTTCATTTTGAAAAGGTGCAAAAATTTCATCTACTTGTGATCGCAGCGAAGCTAATTCAGTTTCTTTTAGACCTTTTGAAGTATTGGAAAACACTAATCTGTCAAATATTCTTATTGGAGAAAATCTGCGGGCGTACTCAGCTACTGCAGAGAGCGCATTACCGTTATAGTACCCGTAAACAAACACAATATCCGCATATTCAGCTTTACAGTAAATACTTGGAATAATAATTCCACAGACGCATTTACGATGCAGTCAATCTGGACTTAATAAATTCACTTGTCAAAGTATGCCAAACTTTGACACAAACAAATCCTCAATTATTATTGCCGAAGCCGACTAAGAAATTTACACAAACCAGCTTGTAATCGAGATTGCGACCAAGTATCTTTGACCTGATTTTTATCAAAAACCATTAAAATAAATATTTTCTTTCTGCGTGAAGAATAAAAAGGAATGAATAAAATATTTTAAAAATTAAAATAAAAATAAGATTACACTGTGTTATCAAAATGGATACCACCGGCCCCCGTATTCACGCCTCTTAATACAATTTTGCAAAATTTTACCTTTGAATCGACCACTTGATTATAATTAATGTCAAATGGTTTTAGATATACAGAGCAAAAACTAATTTCTGGCGACAATCTTTGAACGGTTCTAACTCTCTACGCAAGCGTTTTTTTTTTTTTTTGCTTAAAATAAAAATTTCTGTGTGTGGTTTACGTATGGCGATTTAACCCTGACTCAGCTTGTATAGTGCACTCTCTATGGAAATACAAGGTTAAGATTTAATTCTTACTCTCAAAATGGAACAAATTCCAAAACACTTAATCGTTAAAATACAGAGTGTTTTATAAACATTTTCGTTCGGTTGTAATGGTTCGTAAACGAAATGTCATATTTTAATAAAATCTTGTGTATGGATATCGCTACCGAAAATCTGCATAAATTCCATTATAATTATGAAAGAAACGATGATGATTGATTGATTTATAATGTCGACTTACACTCTTTTGAATTAAGATTATTGATAATAGAGAATCTCTTTTTAAGCTCAATTTAAATTAATCGATTTACTTATGTCGTAATGATGGTTATTAACTTTGTCATCTATCTGCAATTCCATGGTACCGACCTAGCTTAGTGGTAGAGACGTGCAGTTCTTACTTAAACAATTAATAAAGTGCGCATTAAAACTCAACAAACTCAAAAATCTGTAATAAAGATTTCACTAAGGCGTCACCTAACTTTAAATTTCTAAAGTACTGACGTCATGAAGAAGATTTAATTGTATAAGTCAGGAATGCAAACTGTTAACTCAAACATCAAGATTTAAGTTTGTTAAATAAGCTCACTTTAAAACTTAAATTTCCTAAATAAAATCTTAACCTTACGTAGACTCAAAAATGTATCACTAGATGGATTTCACAACTTTATATTACAAGCTGAAAACTCGATGACACCAAGACCCAAAAACTTTTACGTGAATAATAGCCACAAAGTAATACTCAAAATTAATAGCGTTGCTCTCCATAGTATATCTCAAAATAATTATGGGATGTTACACTATCAAAATTTGCAAAACATTTCAAAATTAAATTACACAGTTATCCGCATTATCTTTTACTTGAGCTAGCTTGCAGCAAAAATACTGTAAAACACTTCCAAATTAAAACCCAAGGCAAAGTTCAGAAAGTTTAAAATCTACGTTATTCGTTTATTAGGCGCACGTTGCTAGTGCTTTTAAACGTTCGGGATTGACATGAAAACGCAAACGTTCCTTAGCCACCTATATTAAAAATAATGAAAAAAAAGAGAGAGACATGAACAAAATGTGTGTATTTGAGCATTTTCAGAGAGTCCATTTTGCACAGTACATCCTAGTGTTTACTGGCACAAACGAATTAAATGATAGGTACCGAGATAAATGTTAAATTATGCACGTCACCCTTTAATACGCTACATGAAGAGAAACCACATACAAAGTTTTGTAAACTCAGACTATCGATATTGATCAAAATATAACCGATTAATTTCTAATCGTATTTAATCCCCGAAGCTCTCAAGAAATTTCAAATAGACATTAATAATGACTGAATATTTTTTAGTTTAGTTATTTAAATTTGACTTCAGAATTTATAGTTCTTCACTTCGCTACTTACCTACTGAGCTACCGAGAGAATTTTTATTTATTTGTAAACTTGTAAACCCGTCTACAACACTTATTAACAGAAAACCCTAAATTCACAGGCCTGCGGGTAAACAAAATATTAAAGTTTCTACAAGTTGACTTTAGTGTCGCAAAGATCGGTCATGATCCCTGTGTTTGTGTGCGCGTTTGCGTGTGTGTGTGTGTGTGTGTGTGTGTGTGTGCGTGCGTGCGTGCGTGCGTGCGTGCGTGTGCGTGCTTGTGTGTGTGTGTGTGTGTGTGTGTGTGTGTGTGTGTGTGTGTGTGTGTGTGCGTGTGCGTGTGCGTGTGCGTGTGCGTGTGCGTGTGCGTGTGCGTGTGCGTGTGCGTGTGCGTGTGCGTGTTCGTGTGCGTGTGCGTAGTCTTGTATGTTTGAGTGTGCATGTGCTTGTACGTATATGTGCGTGTACGTGTACATATATGTTCGCGTGTGCATATAGGTGTGCGCACGTTTTTGTGTGTGTGTGTGTGTGCTTTACGATCTCATCACACAGAAAATTTCTGCATGATAATCAGTCGCAAAATGTCACAAAGGTAACATAGTGTAAAAATAAATTTACTCTTTGTCTCCATCTGTTTCATCTGTTTCTAGCTTTTTAATTTCTTACAACTTCTCTAAAAACCGTAATTGTATAAATTTAAAAGTTTTGGGTTAGAAGCGAAAGAGTGATCTCGTCATATTGTTTATTTAAAAATTTTAGCAACGAACAATCGATCGATCACTAGATGAGTAACCTTTTGTGCAATCCCAAAGAATGCTTTTCAACAGTCAAACCCGTCTACAACACTAATTAACAGAAAAATTTAGCTTCACAGGCCAGTACATAATTAAAGTATCCCAGTTTGAACAGATCGATCTTACGTTTCCAAAGGACGCAAGTGCATGAATGTATCTAACATATTTATTGATTCTACCTGACACTCTCATGTTATAAAACGGTATTCAAGTATTGCTCAAATATGACTGTGAATTATCTAAGATTTTTGCTCATTCCGTTCATTATCTATCGTTAGTGCAATTATATGCAACCCCCGTAAACCTTTGAGTAATATAATTATGTGATCGTGTTTTCGCTTTGTTGTCGGAAGTGACTTATTGTAACACGAAATTCAATGTTTAATGTCTCTATTGAATAACAAAAACTTGTTTCAAATCGATCTCGTTCTTCTTCGGGTCACTAAACATTTCAATTTCTCCTTAAATTGTTTCAAATCTGTCCACGTTAGAATCAGTCGTTTCTACGGTAATGTAAAGTTTAGACATCACCGTCAAATCAACATCATTTTAACATATTTTATTAATATATTTCTTACCCAAACATTAACGCTTTCAGGGTATTGGCGTATGTAGTTCTGTCACCCAGTGAGGATTTTCTCTAGACCAATAGCGGCAATTTTAAGGATTAACATGACCGTGAGGTGTAAAGCCGCACTCATCAGAAAACAAAACATCTTCTAATTGGATCACATTATTATCTAACATTGCCATCATTTGTTCACAAAAATTCGTTCTGCTATTAAAATCGTTTTTTGGAGGTCCTGAGCTGGTATCATTTTATTTTCTTTTAATGTTCGAGTAATCGTTTAATGGCTAACATCGTGGGCTTTCGTCAAGCTCAAGCATAATATTCAATTTGGTACTATCGCTTATTGCATTGGAAGCTGCTTTTTTTGCCTGCCTTATATGCCCAAGCTCTCAAAACTGCTTTTTTATTTGCCTGATTGTCCCTTGGGATATAGTGTTATCTTTTTAACCAATAATCTGTAGACTTGATTTTTTTGATATACAGTTAATTCAAACAACTATAAAACTGACAACTACTGTGATGCTGGCAGATAACAATTTACTATGGCCAGGCGTTTTAAACAAAAGTAAACCGAACTATTTATAGTTTTTCTTTGATATTTGAAATGGTTTCTGCTTAGTTTCTTAGTATCAAAACCTAAATGGGAAATAAGTATTGAGTGTGTTGCAGCCAATCTCTGTAACCAAATAATTTTCTTTTGTTAATGTTAATTTTTGCAATAATTCTGAAAACACTTAATATTATCCGAAATAGTTGACGATAGTTCAATTGTACATGGAATATGTCTAGAATATCTGAAGAATCCAAAAATTGAATAACTTACAGTGTATTGCATTTAAAATAAGAAAGTTGGTATTGGTATCTGGTGCATGACATACCCTGTTAAAAAGAATGCGCAACTAAAAATATCAATCCACGTGTCTGAGCGTTTTTCTTTTGAAGACGCCCCTATTTATTTATTATCGAATTTATTCCATTTGGCTGGTACACACTGTATAATAAAGGGCATTTAAAAAGTTTCAGTACTGAGTGTACTAACAAACTAAGTTTTAATTTTGTATCCATGGGATTAACGACCCGTGGTTGAACTCATACGTCTCTCATTGAACTCAACCTTCTAATCAGTGGCGTGTACAAATATTCATTCACAATCATTAATTTGAAAACTGTTTTGTTCATACGTAGTGGTTTATAGAAATAATAAGGAATGCATGAGCGTGGGTGTACTTGTGTGCACTTGTGTACGTACGTGCGTATTAAGTGTATACCTGTGAGTGTGTGTCTACGTACGCCAGTACGCTCGTGCACCCGTGCGTACGTGTGTTCGCGGGCAAGGAAGGAATACTTTATTTTAATCAAATCTCATCTCTGCAGAAATATCTCAGCTCAATATATTTCGTTAATATCTTGAAAACTGGTATTAAGTGAAAACATGCAGAAATAGTCTATTCAATAGAAGTTATTCGTCGGAAGCTAAAGAGCATCTTTTATGAATATCTGAAATGTGATATATCACATTTTCTTAAATGTAATCTAATTTTAAGTACTTTAAATGTATTTTATACGACAATAATCATTGCGTGGGTGCGTATCTGCGGGTGTAGGTATAAGCGTGCTAGCGTGCGCGTCTGTGTGCGTGTACGTGGTTGCGTGTATATGTCTATAAGAGCGTACGTGTGTATACATGTATAAGTGTATGGCTCGTGTTTACGTATGCGTCTGACTACCTGTGTGCGCTTTTGCGTGTGCGAGTGTAATCGTGTAAGAGTTGGTGTGTGAGTACTGTAGGCGTGAGTGCGTCACTACGTCTGTGCGTGTGTGCATGTATGGAAGTGTGCGTGTGAGTGTGTGTGTGGTGTGCGTATATGCGTGTGAGCGTGTATAACTGTGTGTGTAAGCGCATATGTTCCTGTGTGCTCGTGTTTATGTATGCCTGGGCGTGTGTGTGCGTATGAACGTTTGTGTATATGTTACTATTGCGTGTAGTGTGTGTGTGTGTGTGTGTGTGTGTGTGTGTGTGTGTGTGTGTGTGTGTGTGTGAGTGTGTCTGCGTGCGCATTTGCGTGTACACGCCTGAGCGAGTGTGTACGTATGTCCGTTTGAACGTATGCATGTGTGCTTATATATAATATATATATATATATATATATATATATATATATATATATATATATATATATATATATATATATATATATATATGGTTGCATGTGTATGTCTATGCGAGTGTAAGAGTGTGCGCGTGTTTACGTATGTATCTCACTACCTGTGTGCGATTTTGCGTGTACGAGTGTAATCGTGCAGGGGTTGGTCCGTGAGTGACTGTAGGCGTGAGTGCGTGACTACGTGTGTGCGTGGGTGTGCGTGTATCCATGTGTGCGCAAGTGTGCGTGTGAGTGTGTATGCAAATGTACGAGTAAGCTTGTATACTTGTGTGTGGGTGTGCGTGAGTGCGTGTATGCGTTTATGCGTGCTTATGTACGTGAGTGCCGTTGTGCGTGCGTGCGTCTAAGCATGGGTGCATGTGTGACTATGCGTGTACCCAACCAGAAGAAACCTTAGTTAGCTTAATTTTAACCGATGCATTATCCTAACCCTTTAAGGATGTTACCAAACCTAATTCACGTCTTTCTAGAAGTTTATTTAGCAACCGCTTCATTATACGTTCGGCAGATAATTATAGTATATATTACGAAATGAGTATGCTGTTATTGATGTTTTAGAGGCAAGGCTAGTTTTAAAGCTCGAAACGTGAACCAGAAGGTGTCAGGAAGCCTAAAATGTGATATACTTATGGTATACCCATTATTGCTGTTTTATCTATGAAAACATATCAGAATAGTATATTATAACCCACGGTAGAAAAGACATTTTGGTAAGCCGAACTACATTATTTCGTCGAGGGAAATAAGAAAGCGGGGCAAAGAAAGTCTTCCCTATCGCAGTTGATATACTACTTTATTCTCAGTAAATAATATCTTTAACTTCTCAAGTAATTCTTAGAGGTAATACCATTTACTCAGGACAACAACTGTAATTGTTATCGAAACGTTTAAATTTATATAAAAGAGAAATAAAGAAAATCCACACTTTAATTACCTAAAAGTGTTTTAATTATGTGTGGTAATTGTGAAAGTTTCCATTTTCATATTAATTTTGATACGATTAAGCCATATATTTTTTTTAATTTTTCTTATTTTACGTTATATAACTATTAACAACTTTTTTTTACAATCTATAAGTTTCTTACAATAAATACATATTTGCTTTAAATGTAGATTTAAATTTTTTCTTTCTTTCCCTTTCTTTTATAGTCAACTAATTAACGCGTTTTTATGATGATCTTAAAAATAACAAATCCAATATAGCGCCCCGAAGAAAACGAAAGAAAAGAGTACGTGAAATTGAAAAATTCAGGGTTGTTCATTCCGAGTTACTAATTATTCAATTTCTGAACCTGTTCTTAAATTATTTTTTAACTAATTTAAAATTTATGTTTTAAAATATTCGCCGTCTTTAATTTTGCTCTATATCATAAACAACTAAGAAATATAAAAAAAATATTCATAGATATAAAAAAAGTATTTTCTCCAAAGAATAAACATTGCATATTTTTCATCGTTTTCATAATACGCACGTTGGTGATGTTCAAACATTTAAGTTCAGTACACATAGGGGTTATATGCAAATATGGATATTTAAATTAATTTCATCGTTATTATAAGATATAAAATAAATACTAAATTATTTCTTGTTTTATTAGGTACTTAACTAACCATTAGTGTAATTATCAGTCGAGCGTTAAGCAATATTTCGACTCTTGTCACAAATTATTTACGCTACTTTCGGTAGTATTACGTGTAAAGAAATTAATTTCTTCCAAAAGCTACAATTCGTATATAATACTGTACTGAAACATCTAAAGTATGTAAAACTCTAACAATTAATTTACGTAACGGTATGAGAATTGCCATAAAAATTGATTAATAAACAAAACATAACTCTATCATCAAACTTTTACTTTGTAAATGCAAAAATTAAGATTTTTAATTAACTATCAATCTTTGATTTTAGCTAAAGTCAACGGTTAATTAACCCCTTTGTGTAGATATTAAGGTTTCTTGAGATTACTAGTTTCAAAATTAACCATATTAAATATGCTGTATTTTTATAGGGCTAACACCAATTTCTTTTATCAACAATTATAAATTATGAGATCGTCAATTTCACCAATTTTACGTAACTATGTAATTGACGACTTAATTCAGTTTTGCACAGAAAAAAATTCTTTTACTTTCCTATCGTTAAACGTTATGTTCAAGATTTAATTCTATCTGTCACTAAAGATAATATTGATTATTGCTTATCAATTTTAAACTCATACAATGAACGCCTACAATTTACATGTGAAAGAGACACAAATAATTGTATCCCATTCTTAGATATGATTGATCGTAGAGATCGAATAACAGTTGACGCACAGAATGGTACCGTAAGCCTATCTTTAGTAACAGATCTATCATTTCTTATTCAAATCATCCATATCATATGAAAAAAAATCTTATTATTGCTTTAAACAGAAGAGTAATCAATTTGTCTCACCCTCTTTGTAGACACAAAGGTTTATGTTTATTAAAATATATTTTATTAAAAAATTCTTATCCATTAAGATTACTACTTTTTAATGCCACCCAAATTTTTAATAATTCTAATTCATGAAATCAAATTATTTCTAATGATGAACTTAATACTAATCTAGCTACCAATATTTCCTACGTGTCATTGCCCTTTATCCCTAATTTAACTCCTAAACTTATTCAAGTTTTTTAAAACATGGAAGGTAGGAAACTTACCACCAGAAACATTAAAACTGTTTCTTGTTTATACAAAAAAATTAAATCTCCGTTATTAACCTTAGAACCGTCAATATTGTATACTCCATTCCTTGCGATAATTGTGATAAATGTTATATAGGACAAACTTCTAGGAATTTATCTGGTAGAATGATATCTCATAAAAGAGACACTAAAAGGATAATCTAGTCATGTGCCTTAGCTGAACATGCTATAAACAAACATCATTGCATGCATGAACCATAATAATCTTAAAATCCTAAAACAAGAAAATACTGTATCTAAGATTATTTTTACAAATGGTGTGTATTAATAACTGCAAAAGCAGTTGAAACAAATAAAAACAGAAATTAGTAATATCTAGAGCTATATTCTTTCGTTTGAAACTAAACCAGATTAATGTTCAATTTTTCTTTATTTTCTCTAAATATTAAATCGTTCTATATCACTTAATGTTAATATATTCATTTTTTTTTTAATTTATCCTAAATCACATTACTTTCTTTCGTTATGTCGTCAATTTGAGGTTTTGAAGTTATTGTTAATACTGTTATTCTTCTTTTACTTGTTGCCTACTATTTATAATCCTCATGTTAGTAAGTTTAATTGTAACATTGTTCTTTACAGTTGTTTTGATGATGAAAATAAATGTTCTCGAAAACAAAATCAACGAGTTTTTAAATTAATGAGGTCTTGTATTGGTTGACTGCACCTTAAACAGATTTATCTAAATTATATATATATATATATATATATATATATATATATGAAATCAATGCAATGCTTTGATAACTTAACATACTTAAAAAGCAGTTACTTCGAGGTCTAGGAAAAACACAACAAAAATCTGAGGAGTTTGGACTGACACCATTTCCATATTATCAATCCGAATGTTATGATTTAAACTATTAAACGCATGGTCAACAACGGCTCACTTCTCTGCTTGACTCAATCTACAATATCTCATATGTCTTTTACGTCTAGTGTCAAAGCTACGTTTTGTGGTCCGTATGTATGTATGTATTCTAGTTGATCTTACACGTTATTTAACCTTTCCTGCAAAGTAGTTCTAATTCAATGGTTAATTAATATTTTTAAACTTTATCGTAACGCTAGTAATGATGGAAAGAAATGCTCTATATTAAGCGGTAATTGTATTTTACGTGTACGTCTAACAGGTCTAACCATATTATTAGCTTCTGTAATGGAGTAATATTAGCTTCTGGAGTATCTTGTTCTTCTGTAAAGGTATGCATTGAAACCACGAAACGTAGATTTCACAATAGACGTAAAGAACGTATGAGATTTTGTAGATTGAGTCAAATAAATCTTACATTTACTTTAATAATGTAGAAATCATATCAACGCAAACTCATTATTTCTGTGCTAGATCCAATCAATGGGCATGCAGCATTATAAAATTTAACTCCAGTATATACAACTGAATTGTTCGTTTGCTTCTTCACAGATTGTAAAGGGACGCAGTCAGATCTCCCAAATTTTTATTATTTTTAATTACTTCCTAAAGTTTATCAGCAAGACGCCGTCCTTTATTCAAAATTTTCCTGTCATGATTAATTATTTGATAAGTAAAAGACCAGTACTGATGTATTCACGGAATTTATTAAGATATGGTGATCTAAATGCACAGGTGCAAGCAATTATAAAAATTCGTAGAAGTTCTAGTAAAGTTAAACATATTTCATAACGTTGCATAAAATTAACAATAATTAATCATGCATCCTCCTCCAGACGTAAATTCCAAAAACGTTTAAAAGTTTGTATACGTCAGAGCATCTTCCACCAATACGGGTTTACGAATCTCACCACCAGAGTTTCGTAACCACCCTCGCGAATTCTTTATAAAAACGCGGCACGCGCTGCTAAAAAATTCATTTAGAAATCAATCAGATTTTTAATATCGTTGCATATCGTCGCGTAGACTGCTACCTGTAAACCGTCCGCCTGTAACCGCGTCCGAGTAAAGCGACTCCGACTTAGCATCACCGAAGTTAATAGAGTTGCAGAGATCTAACGTTGAAAGTACGTAAGTTGAGATACCTGGTGATAGGGATATGCAGGTCGTAAGCCGACGTACTCTTATTACTAGAACACACACACAACACACACACACACACACACACACACACACACACACACACACACACACACACACACACACACACACACACACACACGATACACACACACACAGACACAGATCACAACACAGTACACAGATCACACACACACAGAACACACACACAATTACACTGTGGAGTTTGAAGGGTAGTTCCCACATTCCATTTGACCGACGGAGATCCTTTACTAGTTAACGGGTAGTTGACCAGATTACTAACAAAGGAATACACACATACAAATTTACACTGATTTACAGTCAGACACCATGACCGACAGATCCGTCACGTAACAGTACCAGATTACACAGAAATCCACCTATACAAATTACACGAACACTACACAGCAAAACCACACCTCACAAACGTACCAACAACGCAGAATACCGATTAAAACTGTCAGATAACCGAACATAGTAAACACCCTAATTCTGGCGAAGGATAAGATGATAGTATGTGTCACCTGGAAACCAGAAACTATCAGATAATATCTTGTGTTAAATAAGTCAAATCTTTAGACGCGAAATTCACTTTAAAATAGAAAACGAAGGTTTTATATTTTAAAATCAACATAACAAAGCTTTTATTTTATTTAAATAAAAACCGGTACACTAAAATAATTAATATCGTAAAAGGAAACAAATAATACGCCGCTACCGTACATCAACTACCTAAATAAACGAAAAGCTTTCATTTATTTAAAAAGGGCAAAAATTGAACGTAAATGTGAATGAGTTTATTTTCATAAGAAAGCAGGTATAAAATTGATTACTTTATACACTTCTAACCGACCGCTTTAAAATATCGATTATTTCTTTAAAGGCAGAGTATTGAACTCGGTGTCTTATCGCGCACGTGTTTATACAGCGTTATCTTGCTACCTGCTTCTGTATTTTATACAGAGACGCATACAGGTAAAATTATTTATTTATTTCGGCAATTAACCAGTATAAATTGAAACAGTCAAAGGACGTAAACTAAAAGTCAAACCCCAAATCTTCTATTAATGTTACATTACAGAAACTCCAGAGGACCACCTACCATTAGTTCGAGACCCACCAGGACGAAGGAAGTCTACCTAACGATCGTGCATAGAGAAAACCAGTTCCGTACATTTACCTGTAGCTATATCTTTGATAAGTAATTTAAATAACCATATTTTAGACGTGTAATATAAATAGGAAATAAAGATATATATATATATATATATATATAATATATGAACCTTTGTAATCTATTTGTTCAACGTGTTGAGAGTCTGAATAACGAACCCCGATCCAAATTTTGCAAGTACAAAATTCAGACTGAGCTAAAAGGGCAAAGTGAGAATTATTCATTAATAGTAATACACTTAAGAGCAAAACGCAAGGACGCAGTTACATTTTAACACTGAAGTGGCGGTACAAGATACACAGATACAGATACAGATACACAGATACTACAGATACACAGATACACAGATACAATACAGATACACAGATAACAGATACACAGATAATACAGATACACAGATACACAGATACACAGATACACAGATACACAGATACACAGATACACGATACACAGATAACAGATACAGATACACAGATACACAGATACACAGATACACAGATACACAGATACACAGATACACAGATACACAGATACACAGATACACAGATACACAGATACACAGATACACAGATACACAGATACACAGATACACAGATACACAGATACAGATACACAGATAGATACACGTACAGATACACAGATACACAGATACACAGATACACAGATACACAGATACACAGATACACAGATACACAGATACACAGATACACAGATACACAGATACACAGATACAGATACACAGATACACAGATACACAGATACAGATACACAGATACACAGATACACAGATAGATACACAGATACACAGATACACAGATACACAGATACAGATCACAGATACTACAGATACACAGATACACAGATACAGATACACAGATAAGACACAGATACACAGATACACAGATACACAGATACACAAATACACATGTACACAAATACACAGATACACAGATACACAGATTCACAGATACACAGATGCACAGATGCACAAGTGCTCAGATACACAGGTACAGAGGTAAGCATCCTTCATTTTTCGGCGTGGATTAATGATATGTATGTATCACTCTTAGTAGTTAATCATTAATCGCTGATTTTTTCATCAATTAGGTCGCGATATGTTAATCTTGTTTATTTAAAAAGTAAGTTCTCAGTTTCGTTTGATATCTTTGAGTTTCTTGTTTATAAAAAGTAAATAATACGTTTCATTACATTTGTTACCCTAAAAATCTAAAAAATTATATATACTGAACGACGCATTAATTTTTATTTTTGCAGTGGTGAAACAATCTATTTTGTTCATATACTTTACAAAATTATCGTGATTGTCATATCGATACCATGGTCATATTATTCAATACTGAAAGACGAACATATTTATCAGGAAATAGATGTAAAAGGTTACACTAAAGTGCTCCGAAAATCTATGTTTGAGACCTAAAGTACATTTCATTCTAAAGCATCTGATTATAAACGCATTTCTTAAAAAATAGGGATAAGTAGTAAAAACTATCCAATTATGTTAGAAAATGACAATACATAATTCTTTGAAGGTTGCATTAATA
This sequence comes from Vesta saturnalis, assembly GCA_036346205.1. NCBI lineage: Eukaryota > Metazoa > Arthropoda > Insecta > Coleoptera > Lampyridae > Vesta > Vesta saturnalis. The sequence goes on from JARFJB010001975.1 coordinate 108,656, forward strand.
TATAGAACAAAAGATTCTTATCGGGTAAATGAGATTTACAACATGAAAATAAGTGATTTTCGAGGTCTTAGATTATCTTGTTTTTGTAAGTGTTCCTAATACGAAAGGGCGGGCACTTGGTGATTATACTTGCCGTGCTTGTAGAGGTTTCCGAGACAGACATTAGCTTAGAGCTCACTCTAAAAAAATTGATGTTTCTTCTTCTTTCAGGATGAAGCAGTGGGGACGCTTGATTTCCTTTGTACTGATACAGCAACCAACAAGAGGGTAAGAAGGAAATCTGGAGGGGGAGTACGTCGCCCGCCTCCTAGTAACGGTTGAGGCATTGAATCGGAACACTGGCATCGGTCACCAGTGTGCAGTTTTCCTCCGCACACGCCCGAAACTCCGTATGTACGAACATGAAAACTGTGGTAGGGACCACACCGCGAGCTGCAGTGGGTACGACTCCGTGTTGGGCTTCCGCGATAGTGTGAATATGGAGAAGGCTCTATCTGTCATCCGAAAGGTGCAGCGGCGTTAGCTCAGGTTAGGACTGCGACTGGTCTGTGAAGAGTGATCCTCACTCACGGTCATGAGTGAAGCCCATTTTGGGAAATTATACAAAGGTCCGACGCTAAGAATGATGCCTGATGATATATATTTAGTATCGATTTTTAATTTTGTTCTTCATGTTCTGTTGCTACCGATAATCATTATTTACATAGCTGTTACTTGTTTCCTTCTATGAAATACGCGGGGCATCAGCATCAACTACGTCATATCTACACCATAACCAACAACAACAATTCTCAGCAACACGAGAATTTTTTTTTGGAAAAGCCACAATCAGCAATACGCACTGAAAAGGGAGAAGGGTTCAGAGCAGGGCACCACGAAATGTTACACAATACTTCGTATTATATATAATTGTGTATATTACTATTAGTATATTGGAAACCTATGTAATGTTAATACTCGAAATTTTAAATAAACTTTGTTGAATTGAATTGAATTAGGCGAGTAAACGTCAACCTCGTGAGTAATAGCCATCGTTATACGCTCGTTGAATGTATACTATTAACGCCGATTTAAAAAAAAAATATGAGTCTCCTAGATTATTAATAACATTGTTTTAGTATGAACTAATATTGAGACGTTGAAACCCAAAATCCTGTGTGTAAATTCATCTGATTATTTTCAATATTTTAATTCAGTTAATTTTTAACCATTTCCTGATCCATATTTTTTTGTTTCATTAAATTCATAAAGTTCATGTACATTATTGATTATAAAATATTTCTAGTTCAGAATCGACAATTTAATAAAAGTGTGGCAAAGTTATCTGATAAATTCCCTGTTAGATTCAATTTAGGTGCTGCCCTGAATAAGAAACAAGTCTACATCCATTTCTAAAATTGAATTTGGTGTAGCGTGTCGTAATTGTAATTCTGCAAGTATGCAATATACTCAATAAGCTCGTATTTCACCTACAAGCTTTCAGGAAATATTTCATAAATATGGTTAACCGATTTTGTATGTATGCATTATTGAGTAGAATTGCCCTATTTTATGTTGCAGAGGTTTAAAGATTAGATTTACTATAAAATAGTTATCTGGGAATTTTAATAGTAATTAAAGCTGTGAAAAAATCACACTTTTTGAGTTTTTAGGGGAATAAGATAAGTATGGCACATATTGTCGTTTATAAATTTAATTCAGCGTATACAAATTTTTTTGTAATTGTATTATTCATTCAGTGACCCTAAAATAATACAAATTTATTTATATATTCAGTGTTTAGAATAAACAAACTATAAATGTACAAATATAGTAAAATAGTACTGCGTTTGTAGGTTTGAGTTATGCGGTTTGCATATTATTTTCTTTCCGAAGATTTCGTAAATAAAATAGTAAAATGGCAACAGTAAATCAGCCAGGCTTTATACGTTATGACAATTTGCATATGAATTATATGTGATTTGACGACGGAATGTTTATTTCCGTACAGTTTAAATACTGTTTCTTATTTGAGTCAATATTTACCCATAAATTTAGATTCTTTAGTCTTACTTCGAGGAATTCCATATTTAATAAAAGTAATTTTTTAAATACAATATAGTTCCACTTCTTTTTTCAATTATTTATTCTCTGCGCTTTTCAATACAAGATGTACCAAGAGAAAATATATAAGTAAAATAATCACAAGTAGTTATGGTAACAAATTCTTAAAGTAAAACACCAAACTTGATGTAAATTACAATTATATACTTAAAAGTATATAAAGATGCTTTCTGTTTATGTTTATAAATTTCGAATGCTTCGAAAACATAATTTTTTTTAAGCCACAAGGTGATTATTTACTATTACATGTTTGGTATAATTTGATCTGTCTGTGTGTATATATTTGTAGCATCTAATGTGTCCTTTGTATCTAATATAAAAGTTCAAGTTTGTCCAACATAAACAAAATGAGAGGATGTGCAGTTCATTTTATAAAAATACCCGATTTCAAAATTATTAGTTTAGAAACATTCCTTGTTCTTTTGTAATACGTGAGCTAAAGTACGTCCCAGAATATCAGAGAGTAATAAATCATGTTATTAGTGAAATAGAGTCGTTTTTTGCATGGAAGCGGCAAACAGAAATCAGTAGCAAACCGGTCTAGTTTAAACGAAGATGCTGTAAATGTGTCGCCATCTTGTATTTTGTGGGGAACTTTAACTTTCACTTTTTTACATGCCCACGTGGGAGTGTATTTTTGTTGGTCGTGTTTTGTCGGCTTTTTTTATGCCCACGTGGGGATCGTATTTTTTTTGACCTGAGAAAAAAAAAGGATTTAATATGTTATTAATTAGGATTCGTTTTTATCAAAGGATATTGCATAATTATTATTACTCTTCTTTTAATCCCATCTATCGATTTTACCTTACTTATTCATGCATTGGGGTTGTATTCTAATAAGGGGCGTAGTCTAGTAAGACGGAAATCTATTCATGGGCCTCTTAATATATGTTTATTATTATTACAAAGTTATATAACTTCATTCATATTAATTGGAAAGTGGAAATCAGTCGTCGACGTTGCGTTAATTAATGTGTTTCCAAATATTTTAAAAATTTGCTGTTGCAAAAACCATTAATGTCTAAATATTAGATGAAATAACAATAATCATTCCTACCCTGATGCAATAGCGCTTTTTTATACAGGCAGATTCTTTATCTAAGCGGTTAACACCTATACATTCGAAAAAATCATGCCTGATTTATTTGTATGTTCAATCACTCTCTCTCTCTCTCTCTCTCTCTCTCTCTCACACACACACACACACACACACACACACACACACACACACACACAAATTACTTTAAAATAAATAAATGAGCAGCAATTAAGTAACCAGGTAATTAGACATGCGCGTGTTGGTTTTAATAAATATTTAAAAGACCACAACAAAATACGATTATCTTGATGGAGATAAGCACGATGAAATAGAGTAGAATATACTTGTGGTCGCAGATTTTTTTCACCTAAAATTTTCCTGCAATAAAAGTTGATCATGCACTGAACTTGTTACAGAACTCTTAATTAAAATAGCTAAACTATTAAAAACGCTTTTCTTTATCAGAGCAGAATGGTTTAAAAACAAGTATTATACAGTAACTTGATTATCTCATCATTTAGAATTAAGCGTATAGTAAAAACTTATTTACAAGAAATCAATCATTGGTAAATTATTATTTAATCTAAAATATAGAAACATTCACGTAAAAAGTTCACATACATCCGAATGGTAACCCTACAGTATTGTTTTACTGTACCGGAATTATCTAGAACTTTTCTCTAGGAAACGTAAATGATATCCTTGCGCTGCTCGTCTAAAGGAATCAAAACACCCCCCATTACCATTCTCGTCAATGTAGATAGTGGTCCAATGCTGGTCTGGTATGTTTGCAGGATCCGTGTTTACAATAATTGTACACGGTCTAGGTGCGTGCCTTGGCAGATGATTAGATGCACATAAAAGTCGGATCACGTTCTTGCGGTTAGGGATCGATTTGAAGTATCTAAACACTTGTACCGCAAACATCTTTGGAATTGGTATGTGTCAAATTTCGCAGTAGTGAGGCGTTTTCCAATACATAGATAGGCTGAACGATGTTATGGTTTAAAGAACTATATGCTTTTGCTCCCTTTCTCAATTTTTTAAGCGGTGGGCAGCCAGTCCCGTCCAGGTTTACTATTGGTTGTTTTTCACTGCCCTTAACGTGAATTTTGTTAAAGGACTGCAGCATTCTTATCAGCTCCTCACGGAAATCATTGTAGTGTACATACCCCGACCACCATTACAGACCGCGTTAATTTTTTCACAAAAATTGTATCTGACTTGACATGGGTTTTGATATAAAATAATTACGAGGTGGTTTTATCAGTATCAATAATAAATGTCCATGATCTGTAACTACTGCAATCTTTTTGGGTATGAATTCGTTGTTAACACCTCTAAGCCCTTGTACGTCCAAGTATGCCCCCATCCTCTTTCTCCTGCTACTGGATACTGAAGCTTGAGCAATTTTTATATGCCAGACACATAAACTGATGTAAAACGTCTGTAGCTGAGAGATTTAACAATAAAACGTTGAAATAAGAATGTGACGCTACTTTACGGTGATAATGATAAGGTAATTCCTCATGAGCGGAATGCATTTTCTAGTCATTATTTTCAGGTTGATCAATTTCAAAAACAGTGACCTTTGCGTTAAACACTAATTGATTAGCTGTAGAGTAACTGTCGAGGAATGGTATGCGGTTTCTATCTATTATTTGCAGATTGGAAAAATTAGACAGGTGTAGGGTTGCGCAACTTGCTCTCGGGGCTTTACCCTTGATCGAGGCCCTATTGGCGGAAAATTTGAATTTGTATTTAAGTCTCTGCAGGTCATGGCTGGAAATATGAATTTGTATTGTAATAAGGGGTATAATGCTAACTTGTAAGACAGATGTAGGACTTAGCAACTTACTTTCAGACCCACGCCCCTCGACCAAAAATTTGATTTTGTTTGCGGTGTCATCTATGAAGGGAAATTTGAACTTGTATTATAATAATAAGGGGGCCTAATGCTAACTTATAATGCAGACATAGGGCTTCGCAACCTGTTCTCGGGGCTTAGTCCCTGGTCTCCTGGCGGGAAATTTGAATTTTTATTCTAATAAGACGCGCATTGCTAACTTATAAGACAGACATAGGGCTTCGCAACTTGCTTTCGGGCCTTCACACCCCTGCCTTGGCCCCGATGTCTGGCTGGAAACAGTATTCTACTCCCCTTCTACTCGCGACCCTTTACAATTCTACTTAAGTCTGAAGATTAGACAACTAATAGACGTGCGGTTGGGATAACAGTGTATTAAAAATTGTAGACTAATTATAAAACAATTGAAAAGCATGAAACTATTAAACATTTATTTTAGATGTGGCTATTTCATAATATAAAATAGTTATAAATGTAGTTTACCTTAATTTTTTACATTCAATATTGTCATAAAAGTAGGTTTTGGAAACAAATGCGCTATGTAACTAACAATGTGTCTTTACCATCCTCACCCGATTCGGAAGAGCTGTCACCTGTCCTATGGATGTAATAACGGGTTCTATAGTTTCTTTCATTATCACATCAAGTTCCCTCATACGCTGTTTCTCTTTACATAATCAACACACTTTTTCCACTTTTCTGCATTGACTATGGTTTGCATTAAAAGCAGCCGGACTTCACTTAATTTAAAAGTCGTATTGTTACGACCTACTTCACTTTTTATTTGAGCCCAAACTAACTCTATGGGGTTGAGTTCGTGGTGATATGGTGATAATCTATGTACGGTAATCCCGCGAGAAGCACAGAGTTCATAAATAACATACTTAACAAACTGTTGCGTTTGCTGATTTGAGCTTAAGCGTTCGACTTGCCTAAAGTGGTAACTTGCATTATTCAGAACAATTATAGCTCCCCGTGGAATACTTGCTATCATTTGTTCCAATATTCTTCAAAAACATACGCGTTCATAACTTCGTGATAATCCCTGTGACTCAAACATAAGCAAATCGTTTTTTTAAGAATCAATTAGCGCTACCTATATGTGTCATAATAAGTCGTCGACCTTTCCCGATGGTGGATTTGTTCCAGTTGACCAACCCTCTTGGACTGCGTGATGGCGACTTGTAACATTTTTATCTTGCCTCACTTTTTTAAAGTATACCCTTCGTTCAACCAAGTCTCGTCGAGATAAAAGATGTCGGCAAGAAACTTTTTCATTTCACGAAGGAATTTGTGTCTCCAAGAAACAATTTGAAGATTATCAATTACCATTGATTTTCGATTAACTTTTTCCCACTTAAGTTAAGTTCTCCTGTGCAGTGTCGACCGCGACGATTGTGGTCCATCAATGTTTTCTTTTAGAACTGCTACTATTTTGTTGAGGGTAGGATTTTCTTTATTGAAGTAGAAGGAATGGACTTTTTAATATGACATTTTTCTTCTTCACTTAAACGCTGTTTTTTTCTTCCTGTTGAACAAACCAGTTCTGTCAATACACCCTCCTCTGTTCTTTAATAATCTCCATATTGTTGACTTCCCCACACCCGTCATATTAGAACACATTTCTACTACAATATTTGTTGGATTTTGATACTTTAAGGCATTATGTACATTCAGAATGTTCAATTCCAGAGAGCGTACTAAGTTTCAAACGTTTTGCTGGAGAAAATATGAAGATGCCACTTTCACCACCGTTTTCAATAAAAACTCGAAAATAACTGAGGACATTAGAGTGCTTGTTATAAAATGACAAATGTGGTAATTGCTTCTTAATGCAGGCCCATTAAGTGAGTCATGTTTTTAATTTTCATGTAATTAGCGAATAGTGTAATGGGTACTTTCTAAACTTATACCAATTTTCTACCTATTCTGTACAATAATAATATATAATATGCTTCAGTAAAGATGACGTTCGTATTAACTCAATCTTAAACAGTTTGTGCGTACCTAACAAAGATAGAGCTGTCGCTTTATTTCTTATTAAATGGAATTCTAAATTGATTTACCTAAATTTAACAAAAAAAAAACATGCTAATAACGTCACAAACGATTTCTGTGCTGAAACTTGAAACAGATAAAATGCACGTTAACAAACATTTTTTGGTTTGATAAAAAGCTTGCAGGTTACTTAGACAAAAACTTAGATGTGCAATCACTTTTTTTTTCCTTTTATATATATTAATAGGTCATAATTACAATTACACGTATATATTTTTTTAATATTTTATACATACATACAACATGTCAATATATTTTACAGACCTTTAGCTGTCAAGATGATTTATTACTCTCTGATATTCTGGGGCGTACTTTAGTTTTTCTGATATTTTTCCAAAATATGAAATCGATATGTATCTATTTTCTTTTAATTCCATGTTAACAGGATAAATGTTTTTGATAGATAATTTGTACTATTAATTTTAACTAAAGCGTCGATTATATTTGAAATGTAACCATATGATAGTGCAATTTGTTTTATAATTGATATTTCTTTATTGACACTTTTGTGGTGTAATGGTAATGACATTGCTCTATGTACTAATGATTTATATGCAGGTTATTCATGTGTCACCATGTATGGTGACATGAATCGTTTGGAATTATAACGTCTGTATGAGTAGGTTTACTGAATATGGATAACTAAAACTTGTTCTGTGTATTAATTTTGATATTTAAATCTATAAAATTAATGACTCTATTTCGTTCTTCCTCTAGTGCAAATTTGATGCTAGGATCTAAATTGTTAATATTAATTAAAAACTTACCATTAAAATCTAAACTATCAAAACATGCTACAATATCATCAACATAAATAAATAAAAACTTCATTACCATTTAACTCAAAAATATGATATAAATCATTCATAAAGATATTCGATAAAACGGGCAAAATTCGACAGGGCATAGGTAAACCATCTTTTTTAGAGTGCTTTATTCTGAAATTTTATATAAATAACATTATATTTAATTTTATATGTTTGACAATAGCAGTAGACAGTTATATCAAACAAAAAGCACACATCACACAAAAAAATTAGGTTTTAAAACTCATCCAGAAACAACATAGAACAAACATAAATAAAATAATTTCTGCAATTTTCGCAAATGAAACGTGTGAAAGAAAGCTTACGAAACTGCAATATCTGCTTTGCAGGTTTAGAGAAACAACAAATTTTATACAAAATACCACAAGCACCAAAACTATGCGGCCTCGCAATAATCCACAAACCAAATATGCCCATTAGGCCAGTAGCTTCTTACATCCGAGCATATCTTATCTTAGCAAATGAACTAAACTACATAATATTTAAAGTACAACTCAAAACATTCTGCTAACAATTCTTTACAACTAATTAATATACTACAAAACATAAAGTTTTGATGTTACTAGTATATTTCCGAAAATACCCTCTCAGGACTGTATGTGATTATTAAATAATGTTTTATTTAATAATAATGTTGAATTAGTTATAAGAATGGAGTGATTCAATTATTTGACCTCTGTGTAAACTAAATTATTTAACGTTCAATAATATGATATACCTACAATTAGATAGTTTACCTATGCGCAGTCCAATTTCTCTCATTTTAGTTTATATGTACATGGATAATTTAGTAGATTAAATTACTGAATTAAATGGTTCTGATAAGATAGTATATTGGTTTCGTTATGTTGATAACATTTCAGCATATTTTGATAGTTCATTGATTCATTAATGAGTTTGTAATTAATGTTAACAATCTACATGATAACATAAAATTTACACTAAAGAGACAGAACCATTCACTTTCTAGATTTAAACCTAATAATTAATACATAGAACAAATTCGAATCCTCCATATTCAGAAAACCTACACACACAGACATTAAAATTCCAAACGATTAATGCCACCATAAAACACATAAATTAGCTGCACATAAATCACTAGTATATACAGCAGTGTCATTACCATTAAACGAAACAAATTTCAGTGAAGAAATATCCATTTGACATTTACCCTGTTAACACAGAAACGGCAGATTACAATAGGACAAGATGTACAAAGCAGCTTCCAAAATTAATACTATGTACCTAAATATTTATTTAATGCGAAATATTCAACTAAAGACATTTTGAAGCCACGTGTTTTTAAATTGATCTGCCCATTCTGTAATTCTGTTTATATTGGACAAACACCTTGGAACTTTGAGATTAGTTGCAGAGAAAACATTAGACGTTACAAATATAAACATACATGCAAATCAAGTTATACCAAACATTTAATAGTAAATAATCACCTAATGACTTCACAAAGCAGCATTAAATAGCATTTGCAAACAAGGCAAATTAGATTGATTTTGAAGTGTAGAATTATAATTTACATTAAGCTTGCTATTTCACATTAACGATTTGTTACCATAACTACTTGTTTGTTATTTTACTTATATATAATCTTTTGATAATGATACATGTAATGAAACGCATAAAGAAATAAATAATTATATACAGCGCTCCTAAGCAAACATGAAAACGGGATATATGCCGAATAATTTTAAAATATCGTGGCGGCAAAACATCGTCCAATGACGTTTAGTATGTACATTCTGTGACAAAATGAGTCAGAGCGGCGCATTATTTCTTTATAGTCACCGTTGTCGCCTCGTATAGTTTGATTTCCTTCGTTTTCACTGGCATTTCAATTGTCTTTATAAAAAATCGTCTTGTTCAAGACTGGGATTGTTAGTTTGGTTTGATAAAAGCTGTATGTAATCTTTTTAAAATATTTTGTTCAAGCAACATCAAAATCTTTATGTGTCATTTACATTTTATATGTTTCAGATTCAATTTTTGGTAACATGTCCAAGAAAACTGTGCATTCCGGACCAAGAAACATTATAAAGATGTGGTGAAATTTTTCGATAAGCAGAAAGCTGCTGGTCAATGGACGTTTAGTTTCGATAAAGCCATGGAATTAGCAGCTGCGGCTACAGGAAGGTCGATGGCATTTATAAGTCTCATAAGGTAAGTTTTACTTTCTTAAGTTTATTTTTAAGCAATAATTATCATGTATGTATTCAGGAAAGAAATCACAGCATCTAAGGATGGGCTGTTAAAATCTCCTACAAAGAAACGAAGAAGGGGTGGTTCGAATAAAATAATTTTAGATGATTGCGATTTGGACATCTTGTGAAGAACAGTTCATGAAGTTTACACGGTCCATAAAAAAGTTCCTACACTGAACATTTTAGTTCATTTAAGATAAAATCAATTACTCTGGCAGATACGTTAAGAAAGCACTTGTTATCTATTGGCTTCAAATACAAAAAATGCCACAATAATCGAAAGATTTTAATGGAGCGCAAAGATATTGTAGCATAGAGATCTCGCTATCTGCGAAGGCTACGAGAAAACGACGCTTTAGGTGACAATAAATAGTCTGTTACGTACCTGGATGAGACATATGTACATCCATCGTACGGTGTCAGACGATGATGCTGGAGTGTATAAAACCGATCGAGCTATTCAACGACATATAATTGTTCACGTTGGTGGAGAGAATGGCTTCATAAAAAATAACTTATTAATATTCAGATCAAAGACTAAATCAGGAGACTACCACGACGGAATGAACCATATCAATTTTATGCAATGGTTACCATTACCGAATTTGCCACCAAACGGTATTGTTGTGATGGACAACGCATCATAACATAGCGTTCAGATAAACAAACTACAAGCAGAACATACAGCTACGGTAAGAGAGTGACTAGAAAGTAAAGGAATATGTACTACTAATGAAACGCGAAGGGCTTAAAAGCAAAAATTGTTAACCATGCACAGTCTTATTATGTTGATGAGCTTTTAAAGAAACACGGACACACAGTGTTACGTTTACCTCCATACCACTGTGATTTAAATCTGATACAAGTGTTCTATTTTTAACAATTAGGATCTGAGTTTATTATTACATTATTATTATTAATGCAGCCCATAGGGAGTTAAATTTACCGCCAAAATCTTTTTCCCATTAAATGTACCAGAATCTAGTCAGCGCCATTATCCCCACATCGAATTTTCATGTTTGCTTAGGAGCGCTGTAAATGAAATTGTAGAATCATCTTGTATTTTAAACATTAGTGCTATCATGTATTAGCTTATAGATTTTCTGCGAATTAGTAAACCTGTTATGCAACAGTAAGTTTTATAAGCACGTCTTGACTTAGTGATAGCGTATTAACCACCGATAAATCTACATCAACCGGTTCGATTCCCAGCTGGTCAGCCTAAAAAGCCTCCAAACTTGGGGTGAAATTTAAAAAACCATACAAATGAATCAACTCGATTGCAGATTTTTTAACAATACGACTTCTCTTTTCTCTAATAAAAATCGACTATAAAAATTTCTATAAATTTAAGACTTTGGTAGTTTTGCGCTTTTAATGTTAATGATTTGTCGATTTTAGGTTTACCTGCAGTTCGAATGTTAATGGAACACCTAAAATTGTGCACATTGTCAGTGCTCAACATAATTCATTTGGTATAACCATTTTTCATCACATATTACATTTTTAATGCAATGGTTGGAATCTATAGTATCGGTGGTAGGCATTTGCCTGTTTTTAGTCTTTACCAGTTTTAATTCTTAAATTTTCAACTTAAAAGGTATACCTGGGTAATATTCGGTTGTGAGGGAGCTAGTAAATAATGTTGGTGTTTGATAATTATTTAATTCGTAATTATTTTTTATTTTTGTGTAGTTATATTCAAACTAGTTAATATGTATTAAACTTTTGGGTTGAGCACGTTTTTCCATGTGAAGACTTACTTTTCCCATATAGTGAAACAAATACATAGGGTAAAGGACCCAATAGTTGTCGCTGTCTCGGCTATTGGATTTGTAATTATTCATAATAAACGATGTGAAGCATAGATTGTACCCTAAAAGTACGTATGGCAATTGTGACTAATTTACCAATTACATTCTTGGGAAACGCTGGTTAAATGCCCTTTTAAAAATGTATCTTTGATTAACGTTTCGTACCGCTGAATCAGTTACTGATGCCATTTGCAAAAAATGACGTCAAATGTTGGTTTGCAGATGTTCATGCGTGTTTAGAAGAAAAACAATATCTGAATACTATTGAAGATCTAGCTCAAGGTTTTAATGGGGACGAGACATATTTTTTGCCTTGTCCCAATAAAGACATTTGTTTAGCCATATTTGGAGCAAGGAATGTGTACTAAGTTGACAAGCGGCCTGCGAAAGTTAGCGTTACAGTTATGTTTACATTTTGTGCGTCGGGAATAACAGCTCCACCAATGGTTATATATCCCTACAAACGTTTACCCGCAAATATTCAATTAAGCGTACCGGAAGGTTGAGGTATGGTAGAAGCGATAATGGATGGATAAAATCTTTTTCGAGTAAATTGCAAATGTTCTTTATCTATTTCTGTTGAATAATATATTCATTTACCGGTAGTCTTATTTGTAGACGGGCATAAGACGCATATGACCCTCGAGCTAAGCACTTTATATCGCAAACGCCTGGAAAAGTGCAGTCCTGCCGTGGCGCAAACAAAATCCTTTCCTGCAGATATCTAAAGTACACTTTGCGCCAATTCTACAACATGCTTGACATTCTTTAAAAAGTTCGCAATTCGTAATGGTTTTAAAGCTGCAGGCACTTTTCCATGGAATCCGGACAATATTAACATCACGAATTGTCTTGAAAAGGAAACACCAAACGAAGTTTCCACAGTGACTCTTTCTGCCTGCTGCTGCTGCTGCTACATTAACCTATTAATATTTTGAAACTGCAATTGGATGCAAAAAATTGGCTCAACTGAAAAACCCAGTAACAAGAGGCAATGAAGGTTTCCAAATAGTATTAAATATTTTTGAAAAATTTCACAGTTAAGTGTGTCATAAGATGAAAGTAATGAAGCTATCATTATTTTAGATTAATTTAATTTTGATGATGTCCGGAATAATGTGGAACCAAGAGATAATTACAGTAATTACGATCGTTGGCATTGACGAAAGCCACAGTGGGAATATTGATTCAATGCCATTTTGCAAATCAGTAACGTGCCGTCCTAATTAAATGACGATAACAACATTGTGATAGAAAAACTTCGAGTTTTTAAGGCAATAAATTTCAAGTGACGAGAATAATCCTGTGATACGCAATACTTTCTGCTACTGACCTCTTAAGAAAGCGTGCAATATTTTTTCAATGATGAGCATAATTTCTGGAGTAGATCAAATTTATAATCAACTTCAAGATCCGAAGAACAAAAAAACTTTGCTTTGATCCTAAAAAATTATTTTTAAATAAAGGAAAGGTATCACAAAATTTAGAAGGATATGCATCGTATGCAAAATCACCTGAACGAAAAGGTAAAAGATAGTCTGTCAGATTACCGTACGCAATTACATCTAGTGAATGGAAGAAGAAACGCAGGAAAATGAAAAAATGAAAAAGGGAACGAAAAAGGAGGAAAACAAAAAGAAATTAAATGCGGAGGAAAATGAAGAAAAGAATAAAAATCAAAAACATCTAAACGGTCTCTCAAACCACTGTTAAAGAAAGTATCTGTTAACGAAGTGACGTCAATTGATTAAGAAAGCACGATTGTATTGAAAATTAGTAAAAATAAAGGGCTTTGCTTTTTATGTGTTAAAAATTCAAATATACTTAACTTTGCTATTTAATGTCAACAGTGTAGCAGATGTTACCATTACAAGTATCTTATATGTAATAAATGTATTAACAGTTTGGGTTATGCCTATTTATTCAATATTTAAGTAATAAAATTATTGATTCGGTAGATATAGGGCAATGTAGGTTAGTTTGTATATTTATATTTTCTGAATAATAAATGTTTTCTAATCATTTACTTACTTCTCTACGTCAATGACTGCATCTGACTGGTGTGAATAACTACCTAAATAAGATAATAACTGGGACTAGGATATGCCAGTTACTACAGCAACTGGGTAATAACACGAGTGTCTCGCGAACGTAAAATTAGAAATGGGAAAATTAAAATTACGGTAACGTAGGATCCAAGCTATAATACTCTACAATCCATTGAGTGGATGCTAGGTTACCGTAATTTTAGTTTTCCTTTTTATTAGCATCCTTAGATAGGTTGAGGTCGCGTTTTATCTGTCGCAAGACGGTCGTGTTATTACACTGTTGCTGTAGTAATTGGCATACACCTAGTCCCAGTTATTATTCTCACTGTCGATGCATATTGACTAGATAAGTAAATAAGATTAGAAACATTAATATTTAGAAAGATAAACATTTTCTTACTTACATAAACAATGTGTATTATTTAGTAAGTATACAATACTCTATGTAACTATACTAGTTTGTGCAAAACGATTTTTTTTTACATAAACTGGCTTTGCACTTAAGAACAGTATACTGCTATTAACTAGTTCTTAATAATGTTGTTCAAATCATTTATTATTCTATTTACATCAACAAAATTCTTTGATTACATGCCACGTAACTGGAGCTTTTACAACCATCTTAGTTTTCGTTATTCGAATGCTTGAATTTGTTTGTGCGTGCATGCGTGCGTCGTGCTGCGTGCGTGTGTGTGGCGTGTGTGTGTGTGCGTGTGTGCTGTCGTGTGTGCGTGATGTGCGCGTAGTGTGTGTGTGTAGTGCGTGATGTGTCGTGCGTGCGTGCGTACATGTGTGTGTCGTGTGTGTGTGTGTGTGTGTGTGTGTGTGTGTGTGTGTGTGTGTGGTGGTGTGTGTGTGGTGTGTGTGTGGTGCGTGGTGTGTGTGTTGTGTGTGTGTGCCTGTGTGCTTGTTGTATGTGAACGTACGTTGTGTGAGTGCGACGTGCGATGTGTTTAAGTAAGTGTGAAGTGTATAGGTGTTCCTTGTGAAAGGTTTTGTAGGCATCTTTAAATATCGTGAAAATCTTAACACATTGAGTGCTGATATCAGGTTCTAAGATATAAAGTTAAAGGTTCTGATTTGAAATGTAGTGTTTTGTAGTTTTCAGTAAGCCTTAATATCGGTTATTAAATAACTGATTTCATAAAAACAAACATTCCTTAACATGCCAATAACTGGGGCTTTTACGCAACACATTATTCTGTTATTGTCGAAGCTATGAATTTTTTCGTGCGTGCGTGCGTTCTTGAGTGCGTGCGTGCATGAGTGCGTGTGTGCATGAGTGCGTGCGCGCGTGCATACGTGATTGTGTGTGGGGGGGGCGCGTGCGTGTGTGAGCGTGCGTGGGTACCTGCTTGCGGGCGCGCGTGCGTGAAGAGTTAGTTGCGTGCGTGTGTGGTGTCGTGCGTACATGCGTGCGTGCTGTGTATTTGAGTGTGTGCGCGTGTGTGTGTGCGTGTGTGTGTATGTGCGTGTGCGTGTTTATGTGTGTGTGTGTGTGTGTGTGTGTGTGTGCGCGTGTGTGCGTGAGTGCGTGTGTTTGTGTGCGTGTGTGCGTATGTGCGTGTGTGTGGGTTTGTGAGTGTGTGCATCTGCGTGCGTGCGTGCGTGGTTTTATAGGTGCATGTGTGCGTGGGAGTGTGGGTGTGTTGGTGTGTGGGTGTGCGTGTGCGTGGGCGTGTACGTGTGCGTGAGCGCGTGCGTTTGCGTGTTCATTTATGTGTGGATGTGTGGAAATACTTTATATAAGTACATCTTTCGGATATCTCGAGAACTGATAGGGTTATTGAAAAACGCGAACAAGGCTTTATTAAAGATAGTTACAAGTCCTTGATGAAAGGATTTTGTAGGGTACTAGCCAATCCATAAAAATCATAAAAGTCTCTAAAATAACATTGCCTATATTTAAAGAGCACATTATAAAAGCGTGTAAGCATTTTAAATGAAAGCTAGTTTTATGTAAGTTTTCAGTAAACCTTTAATATCGTAGTTATTAACATAACTAGAGCTTTCATACAACAACATTCCTTAACATGCCAATAACTGGGCTTTTACCAACACATATTATTTTGTTATTAGCGAAGCTATGAATTTTTTGCGTGCGTGCGTTCCTGTGCGTGCGTGCTGGCTGCGTGCATGAGTGCGTGTGTGTGTTGTGTGTGTGTGTGTGTGTGTGTGTGGTGTGTGTGGTGCGTGGTGTGTGCGTGCGTGTGTGTGGTGTAGGTGCGCGTGTGGTGCGTGTGTGTGTCGTGGTGTGCGTAATGTCGTGCGTGTCGTGTGCTGTGTGTGTGTGTGTGTGTGTGTGTGTGGGTGTGATGTTGTGTGTGTGGTGTGTGTGTGTGTGTGTGTGTGTGTGTGGTTGTGTGTGTGTGTGTGCTTGTGTTTGTGTGGTGTGCGTGTGTGCGTGTGTGTGTGGGTGTGTGGTGGTGAACGCGTCCGTGTGCATGTTCGTTTTGTGTGCATGTGAGTGCTGTGCGCTCGTGTGATATGTTAAACTGCATTCACATAAAATACTTTATATAAGTACATCTTTCGAATATCTCGAGAACTGATAGGTTATTAAAAACGCGAACAAGGCTTTATTAAAGATAGTTACAAGTCCTTGATGAAAGGATTTTGTAGGGCACTAGCTAAGCCATAAAAATCATAAAAGTCTCTAAAATAACATTGCCTATATTTAAAGAGCACATTAAAAAAAGCGTCGTAAGCATTTTAAATGTAAGCTAGTTTTATGTAAGTTTTCCAGTAAACCTTTTAATATCGTAGTTATTAAAATAACTAGAGCTTTCATAACAACAAGCATTCCTTAACATGCCAATAACTGGGGCTTTTACCCAACACATATTATTTTGTTATTACCGAAGCTATGAATTTTTTTCGTGCGTGCGTGCGTTCCTGTGTGCGTGCGTGCATACGCGCGTGCGTGCATGAGTGCGTGCGTGTGTTGTGTGTGTTTGTGTGGGTGTGTGTGTGTGTGCGTGTGGTGTGTGCGTGGTGTGTTGCGTCGTGTGGTGTGTGTGCGTATGTGCGTGTGTGTGCTGGTGTGCATGCTGTGGTGGTGTGTCGTGTGTTGGTGTGTTGTGTGGTGGTGTGTGTGTGTGTGTGTGTGTGTGTGTGTGTGTGTGTGTGTGTGCGTGTGTGCGTGGTGTGTGTGTGTGTGTGCGTGTGTGCGTTTGTGTTTGTGTGCGTGTGTGCGTGTGTGCGTGTGTGTGTGGGTGTGTGGGTGTGTGTGCGTGAACGCGTCCGTGTGCATGTTCGTTTGTGTGTGCATGTGTGAGTGCGTGCGCGTGCGCGTGCGTGTGTGTATATGTTAAACTGCATTCACACATAAAAATACTTTATATAAGTACATCTTTCGAATATCTGGAGAACTGATAAGTTTATTGAAAAAGGTGAACAAGACTTTATTAAAGATAGTTACAAGTCCTTGATGAAAGGATTTTGTAGGATACTAGCTAAGCCATAAAAAATCATAAAAGTCGCTAAAATAACATTATAAAAAGCGCCGTAAGCGTTTTAAATGTAAGCTAGTTTTATGTAGGTTTTCCAGTAAACCTTTTAATACGAACCTAAATTAAAGTACACGTCTTATTCAAGTAGTCATATCATATGCAATTATTGTTCTGATTTCGTACATATGAATTTTAAAATTTAGGTCTAGACAGTTAATGGCACTATTAAAATTCCTTTAATTAACCATAGAACGCTATTAACCCAAGATATAATCTACCATTAACTAAAAATTTATTTGGTGATATAACATATTGTGATGCGGAACGTAGCAGAGTCATTTATTTTTGTTTCAGTTTCATTTAAAAATGTTTATAGTGCATAGGTCATAAAGAAAATTTATTAAAAACGTTATTTTATAACACTCAATAACTAACGTGATTAGTCTAACGTAAAGTACCGATTTTTATAATACTTACATCTCAAATGCTCCTTAAAATCTACACGTATTGAGGTATATATCAATTATATCCAAAAAATAACGTATACGTTAAAAACTAACTGTTTTAACGTTCCAAGAATCGAATACAGAAAGTGTCGTTACAAAATGTAGTCCGAAGTGCCGTTAAAAATGATGTATTCACAAATACCGTCTGTTTATAAATTAATGTTTAAAGAGACAAGTACTAAAAGTAAAAGCGGTGTATTAAAAAAAAGTTCAAAACGGTTCCTACCACGAAAATTAGAAATAAACTTCGCTCTACTTAACTAAATGTATCTACATTCTACATGTACCTACTTCCTCTAAATTGGTACTGCATTATGAATACTAAATAAAGGTTCAGTTTAATGAAAACGTTAAAGATTAATACATACTGGTGAAACTGTTATACTTTTAAACTAAAATTTGTATTTTAGAAGTTCAAACGTTTAAATCAATACAATTAACGTTAAGACAGCGTAGGAAATTAATTATTGGTGCAGCGCAAATTTACAGTACCTTCTGTTATACTTGTGTTTATACTTAAAGTTAATTTAAAAATAAAATAAATATTTAATTACAGACTTTTAAAAAATATTTGAGTGGCTGTTAATAATTAAAATTAATGCTAAGTATTAGTTAACATAACCTTTAAATTTTTAAAGGGGGATTAATTGAGCATTAACAAACATACATTAATTCAATTAATCTCTTCATTAAAAATTGGAATGGAGGAGAAAATCAACTTACATCAGTTGCAATACTGTTAGCGTTTTGGTTAAGTTTACATTAACGATTCAGGTGTCTTCAAAAATTATTAGTAACCTTAAGGTCACCTACTTTCTGGTAATAATAATTTATTTTTATCAGCAATTTACAAGTAATATGACTTATAAAACAATTTAATCAAATGTATTTCGTATCTCATACAAACTATCACTCAGTTGATGTTATGACCTATCGCAACAATTTATTAAACATGGAAGTAATGTACCAGGTGTCTGATTAAGAGAGGTAACAGTATTTATCGTAAAAAAAATTGGTATAACAAAGTCGCATAAGAGAAACTGTTGGAAAATATTTTCAAGTTTCATACTCCACCAATAGAGGGCGTAGTTCACAATAATTACAAAAAACGTAATTTTTCTATAATAAATGCACAGCAATAGTACTACAAAATTTAATATTCATAATCTTCAGATCATTCTACGTAAGTTTGCTCCAGTACTTTTTCCTGTATCTTGTAAAATAACTGGTAGGGGTGAGTGGGAAAGCTGACTCAATAAAACAGTTATAACTGTTGCGCTGCTTTATGGATTTTACCTAATGAAATATATCATCCTTTTATTTCGGTTTTTTTAACGATCGCTAGGTGGCGTTGTTTGAACAATTGTTATTTTTTCAACTTTTTTTGGGAATTTTCAAACGCGATGCTATATATTTTAATCATTTATTTGAAAGAGCACTGAATTAAAAAAAAGCGTGAAAACCGCATCTCAATATCTATTTTCTAAGCGAAGATACTAGAAAAAATAGGTATACTAGGGGATCGAGTTTTATACTTAAGTAATTTGAAAATTTTACATAATCTAGTAGGCGTCCAGATGTCATAAATTCTTAAATGTAAAGTAATTTAATTCATTTATTGGTAACTGTCAAGAAAAGAGCGCGGTGTGCGCCGCCATATCAAAATATCTAGTTGATTTATAAACATTATATCACCACACGACTCTGTTAGCATAAAATAATGTTTCGATATATATTTGTTTTATTTTTTTTCTGTAAGAAAGTCATATCACAATAGAAGATGTATGCAAAATTAACGAAAGCTTTATTTAAAATTCGTTTTTACATAAATAGTATTGTAGGTATTGCGAATCCATTTACAGATAAATATATTAACAATAAACAACAATTAATTATGTAACAAAAAAGTATGTAGCAAAAATAAACTATATTGACCTAGTAAAGTAACAATAGGTACTAAAGATACTGCTGGAAATGTTTTCCATCTTTTTCGATGCAGATATTTAATCTCTGCGTGGTAGATAAGACATCAACTTCTATTTCAGTCCTGCGAATATTGGCAGCTGCATTTTGTATTCATTGAATAAGCTCTTCTCTACTTGCAGGTCTTGTCTGAAAAACTAATTAGGCTCCCACAGATAAAAATCTAACACAGTAAGGTCGGTAGATCTTGGCGGCCACGAGAATATGCTACCTCTTCCTATTCACCAATACTCATATTGTTGATTTAAAAAATGCATCACCTTATTTCTAAAGTGGACTAGGCAGCCATCTTGTTGTATCCACATATTTGTCGTACTGCTAAAGGAACATTTTCTAATAATATGGGCAATTCACCTCTTAAGAATCTTAAGTAACGCTCGCCATTTAAATGTTCATCAAAAACAAAAGGGTCTATAATTTTACCATCTAAAATCCCACACCATACGTTAACTGATGAGCGACCCTGGTTAAAATCTTGTTGCATTCAGTGTGGATTATGATCAGACCAATAGTGCAAATTATGCCTATTCACAGATCCATTACTGGAAAATGTAGCTTCATCGGACCACATTATATTTGATAAACAATTTGGGTTTTCATTCAGCATACCCTAAGCCAATTACAATGATCCAGTCTTTTATCGTAATCTGTAACATTTAATCCTTGATGAAGAGCTATGCGATACGGATGAAAACGATTTCTTTTTAAAATAGAGTGTGGATCTAAAGCAATGTATCCTAAAACATTTATTTAATCTATTTCTGTATTGTTTCTTCGCCGTCGTGTAGAATTTCTATTAGGTTGAACAGATCCGGTTTGTTTTAAACGTTCAGCCAAATTTTAAATGCTCGTCTGCAAAAATGTTGTCGCTGGGGATATCTTGATGCATATTCCCTTGCTACAATCGGAGCATTTTCAGAACATTCAAAATACACTTTTAACATGTCATAAGCTTCACTATTTGTGTAAGGCATTATGTATTTTTAGTTTAATAACCGTTACAGTTTTATAAATTCACTCAACATTAATTTTATACTTAAGTTTTCAACAATTTATGACATCTGGACGCCTACTATTTAAGTAAAAACGAATTTAAATAGTATATTATTTTATAAGGAGCTAAAGTGACACTTTTGTGGCGAATCTGTATTTGACGGACGAACGTAGTGAGTCCGGCAATACAGATGAGCCACAAAAGTCACTTTACTCCGATAAAATATACTATTTTTCTTCAGACTTTTTACACTTAAATGTGAAATAAGGTAAAATAATTAGGTTGTGAAAATGAGGAATAGTTAGATTTACTTAGCGTGCTCTGGCAAGCAGCAGTAGACGTTGCTAGGTTTCGTTGAAAACAATTCATTAAACAAGTTGAAAATTGTGAAGATTCTCCGTGTTATTGTAAGTATTTCATTAAACTTTTTGTTCCTATTTGTGTAAATTAAAATATTACATTTACATTACATTACATTACACGTCGTCAGAAATTACTGAAGCGGCTAATACAGCAAATAAATGATCTATTACCAACAAGATCGAGCAAAATCTATGAACGCGCTGTTCAGCCATTTACAAAATGGTGCGATGAAAAAAATATTAAAAGCTACTCTGAAATCGTAATATTTAGCTTATTTTGCCAAATTAGCAACAAAAATGAAAATGAAAAGCTCGACAATGTGGTCCCAATAATCGATGATAAAATCAATATTGAGCATTCGACATGGCGTAGATATAAGCAAATACTTGAAACTTCGTGCATATCTAAAGAAGCAGAATGAAGGATACACCCCAAAGCAGGCCAAAGTATTTACAAAAGACCAATTTAACAAATTTTTATCGGAAGCGTCGGACGAAAAATACTTGGCAATGAAGGTAAGTTTTAGAAACAGAATGAAAACAAGTTTTTATATTTTCCATTTTTTTTAGATAGTTTTGATTATTGGTATCTCAGGGGCATTTCGTTGCGTTAAATTGGTGAAGATGAAGGTAGACGACATTGAGAACCTGAAAACTCTACAACATATTAAAATTCCAGATAGCAAAACAAAAAACTGAACTGAATCATTTACAGTTGTAGGGGAATCTTTCCTAAATTCATGTAACAAATATGTTGCTTAGCGCCCACGAGATATGAATGATCGCCGATTTATTTTGAAATATGGAAATGGAAAATGCTCAAGAGCGGTGATGGGAATCCATAAAATAAGTAGTGTTTCTAAGGAGGTAGCTTTTTCTTAAAATTAGCGAACTGTACAGAATACACAGGGCATCGTCTAAGAAC
Source organism: Vesta saturnalis (assembly GCA_036346205.1). Taxonomy (NCBI): domain Eukaryota; kingdom Metazoa; phylum Arthropoda; class Insecta; order Coleoptera; family Lampyridae; genus Vesta; species Vesta saturnalis. The sequence continues at coordinate 130,853 of JARFJB010001975.1, forward strand.
AACCTCAGCTACACTGTTGGTGGACGGCGACGCAGATTTAATGTGCTTGAAAACGCCATGGTGACTGGAAATCCAGCACTGTAGCTGAGCGTTATATTGAAGACTCTCTAGCAACAAAAAAAGAGGCAGCCTTAAAAATGTTGTGCGAGCGCTACGAGTACAGAAGTTCATGTAGAAGAGGACGAATAAAAGACAATTTCCTTAGAACGCAGCGAGACCTCCACTGTTACCTCTGGCGATTTTATTTTGGAGAAAATGTAGTTTTAATCATTTGTACTTTTAATCTTTATAACACTAAACAATAAATTTGTTTTCGTTGTTTTCCAAATTGGGTGTTTGAGTTATTACCTTACATTACTTTTGCATCCGCTGCGAGGGAATGCAAAAGGCTTTTCCGCCGCCGGTGAAAATGTCAAACTTTAACGTTGTCAGGTGATGTTTAAAATGTCATCTTTTATTGACGTCTGAAGAAAAATAAAGTTTTCGTTAATTTTGCACACATCTTCTATTATGATATGACTTTGTTACAGAAAAAAAGAAAACAAATAAATATTGAAGCATTATTTTATGCTAACATAGTCGTATGGTAATATAACGTTTATTAGTCTACTAGATATTTTGATATGGCGGCGCACGTCTTGCTCTTTTCTTGACAATTACCAACGAATGAATTAAATTACTTTACATTTAAGAATTTATGACATCTGGACGCCTATGTAAAATTTTCAATTTACTTAAGTATAAAACTCGATCCCCTAGTATACCTATTTTTTTCTCGTATCTTCACTTAGAAAATAGATATTGAGATGCGGTTTTTACCATTTTTTTGTTTCAATTATATTTGCGTTCATTTGTCTAATATTTTTAAATTAATTTTTGTTAATTATGGCAGTTAAAATAATATTTGTAAACGCAAAAAAGTATAACATGCTTGTTTGTTACAAAAACTGTAACGAAAACGCAGAAATGTATTTTCACAGGTCTATTTATCTTGTTTCTTTGACTAAAAATTCACAAAGAAACAGCCAGAAAAACATATTTTCAAGAATAAAATCAAATTTAATTGAACACGGCTCTATTTATAAGTCCCGTACAAAAGTCTACAACACAGAAAATTGACGGAGTATTATGGTCATTCTATATTATAAGTGTTTTGTAACTGTAGTTGAGTTGATCGGCCTATTTTCACAATTTTTGGTTTCGGAAGCGGACTCTCCTTGCGTTATCAGGCTTAGTCCTAAGAAGCACGGTTTTCGAACTTGGGTCGAATTCATATGTTATATGTTTTTTCTCAAGCACTTGACTACTCTCAGATTCGAACTTGGTACCTTTCACTTACTAGTCTGACAACTTTACCTCTGAGCTACTAAGTATATACATTTTTTTAGAACATATATGTATATATGTATTTATTTATTTATTAAACTTTTTCGTGGTTGTGCAGAAGATTATTGCACATGTTGCGCCGTAACTTCTTGTGCAGGTGTATTGCGCTTAACCTCTTCGCGCATTATTGGAATCCATATGGGTTTTACTTCCACACTACCTTGGCTTATTGGAGTTGTATGTGGCTTCTCTGAGTTTCCGACGAGTTGTGTTCTCGTTCTTTGTCACTATCTGTACGTTATCCCATTGGATACGGAGGTCTTCGTTCCAGACATGTTCGGCGATTCTTGATTTTTCTGTTTCGCCCTTGCGGACGTTGTTTTTATGTTCCTGCGTTCTCACTTTGAGTGGTCTACTGCTCTCTCCTATGTATTCTCTGCCGCATTCGCATGGTAGGTTGTATACACAATTGATGAAATTCTGATCTTCATTGTGTGGTTTGGTTTTGGTTAGTATTCCCCTGAGCGTTCTGGTCGATTTGAAGGCAGTGCGTATCTTATATTTGCTGCCTATCCTGCGTATTTTGTCTGAGGTACCTTGTATATATGGTATTATCGCTGTATATCTAGGTTCTTCTTTTGGTCAACCGCAACAAATCCAAATGCCTCTGGCAGGGTGATGTAACTAATCATTATTGTTACGGTATTTTCCAATTTCACATTCCACACAATTATTTGTTGATTTTTGTAGTTTACTATTTATTGTTTCTGTTGTCCTCATTTAATATGTACCTTAAATTGTATAATATAAATTAAAAAAATCCTTGTGCTCGCACCAGAAGTTTTGATTAATATTATTAATAAATCGGCCGATAAAATAATATCATTCTTTAATGAACGTTTATTTTAGCAGTGTGAAGTTCGATTTCGTGCATCGCGCATGCGACGGCATTCGTATTGAGTCGTCGATCGAAGCTCGTCCAACGTAGCCCGTTCTCTCTCTCGGCTGAGAGTTTAATTTTTTATTAAGCAGGACTAAACTACATGATAAATGCGTGTACTTTAATACGGAACGTTAAAGAACAATTAAAACCTACATGTCGGTCCACTTAAAATGAAAATATTTGCATTTAGACCGAAGTTTGCACGTATCGAGAACACGTTAATTTTTTTCGAGATTTAAATATTTTTTCAAAGTTTGAAATTGCAGTTACCCTTTATATTACTTTGATATGACACTTGTTAAAATTTCGTACATTTTAAAACAAAAATAAGGAAGCACTGAAATCGATCGTATGTAAAACACGGGTCGCAAAACTACATTTTTTTATGATAATTTAATTTTTAATTTACAAAGTTAAACGTCTAAAAAATTTATATTTTCTGAGTGTTATTACATGTCTACAGGGAAGATCTCTGCCAAGTTTCACTTCAATTGGGCTTACAATAAAAAAGTGATAATTTTTTAGACTGACCTAACTTGCTCTTTGAAACCGATAGTACGTCACCAGATTTCTTAAAATATCTTAAAAATAAAATTTGTAGAACTCAATGTCAACCTCTGGTGGATCTACGCAACGCCGTTGATAGGGCTTTTATGGAATTATAGTTGAGGCCTGTTATTGTTGTAAATGCAATAAGGCGTAACAGAACTGTGTGTGAAACTTGTTTAAGGCGAAATGACGATCAATTTGAACATTTTTTATATGCTAGTTTTATAGTTTTATTGTTACGTTTTTACATAAAATTTTGAAAAAATATTTTTTCTTATTTCCACCCCGTCCAACCATTAAAAATTTTTAACTTGCAATAGCGTAAATTTTGAGTTTAATGTTAAAAGGAACTATAGAATTCTATATATTTTTGGAAAGCTTGATTCTACGTAAAAGTATCAGTTCTCAGTTTATCTCTGTTACTTGCTAACATACCAAGGGGCTCCCAAAATGTAAAATTTTCAAAAACGAAGCGAAAAAAGTAGCACAGGAACGCAAAAATCGCAACTTTCTATCTTAAGCAGTTCTTGAGATACCCCGAAAAACCATCGAAATCGGGACGTACGGTACATAACTAAAGGTAACGAATCTAGTTTTTATTACCAATAAAAATAGTATTACTTTCACTATAGTTAGAAGTATTTCTACTGAATAGTTCAATAATGTACAACTAAATTTCATAAATAGTATATTAAAGAATCAGAATGGAAGCAAATTACAAAAAATTGTATTTATAAATCTGTTTCTTAAGCCATTTGAAATAACGAATTCAATATAAAAAATATCTGGTGTGAAATACCACACGACCTTCCAACCTAGAAAATGAAAATTAAAAGAAATGAAATAATTTTAATAACATTTTTTTTAGGATAACTATGCAACTTCTTTTGTGAGAAGTTCGTTACCAAATTAAGCAACATTCCAAACGCAAAAACAATAATATATGTCAAACTCACGATTAAAACTTCATGACAGACAGAGCTGAATATGCATCTAGATGATAACTTAAATTAAAAGAAATGAAATAATTTTAAATCCAATTTTTACCTTCCAATATATGTAGGTATAGAGGTTATTCAATCGACTTTTTTCTCACATCGCTAAATCGCCTTATTAGTCCATTTTACCACTTTTGGCCAATTTTCGTCAAGATCGGCCATCATGTCTGGATGTCTGTGTATGTGAGTGACGTTTCAAACCGCATATCAGATAGAGATTAATAGACATAAATACATGTTTACGTAAAAAAAATTCCAAATCTCATAAAAATATCGATAATATAGCTTCATCATTTTCAATCATATTTATTTAATTTTTACATTTATTTGCATTAAATTTATAAAGAATTTATAAAATTAAATTTGTTAAAATTCCATTTTTTTATAAAATTAATCGTTATTCAGGTAACGATTAATTTTATAAGAAAAATTGACATTTCAACGAAAATTTAATTTACATAAATTTTCTTATAAATTTTTAATGAAAAAATTTTAACTAACACTTAAATTCTTCCTTAGTAATTTTTTGCCGCTAAATTATGCGTCATAATTAATGGATATATGTAAGGTCTACATGTTGGTATTTTTATATCTTTGAAATATGCAACTGTTTTAGAAATATTTGATAAAACCAAAACCGCCAAATAAATCATCGACACACACCATACGCACAACACGCTCACGCACACGCCAATCGTACGCGCACCACGATATCGCACAAGACACAAACACAACAGAACGCACGCACAACGCACGCACGCAACACGCACCACAACAACACACACACACACACACACAACACACACATACACACTCACGAGCACTTACGCACGCAGCACATGCATATTCACGACCACCTACAGGAACGCACGCGCATATAAATAAACATTTTACGGAACTCTAATCAAATTAGACGACGTCGTTACTTGTGAACTAACCAATAGTTTTGTTGATACATTTATGAAAGTAGTGACCCTAAGATAAACAAAAGTTAAGTCGTAAGAAAACAAAAGTTAAATCTGATAATTCAAAAATAGATTGTGTACGTTTGCTACTCAGACAAAACAAAATTGCAAACGTTCTCTAATATATTAAAGGAATAAATGAAAACCTGTTTTGCCACAATATTTTAAATGACTTAAATAATTTGATAATCTATTTAACTTAATAATAAGTTACAAGGACTCTGTATTTAAATTCAGACTTGTAATGACGTACAGCACGTGCTTAGAAAATGACAGTAATGAACTTTTTATGTATCCATACATTACGTCCCTGTTTATCTTTTTGACATCCTTCCACCTTTTTTAGTATTCCTATTTATGAGAGTTCTACTCGGAAATCAAAGGTATAACCTATATTTATTTGATCGCGATTCTTTGAATTGTACTTAATAGCTTTATGCTATAACATTCTATAACATCAAATACGTGTCAAAGGTCTGCTGTTGATTGGGCGACAGTAAGAATAGTGGAGATGGAGGAAGCAGTTTTACAGTGCAGTACAGTATACACACATACAAGTACACGCAAAATTGCACAACACTTTACTATATGGCGGATTTTAAGGCATCATCAACTGCATCTTTACCACATACAGCGTGTTCAAGCGATATTACCTGGTGATTTTCCCCAGCGATTTTTTACTGTGCTCGGCGTTTGCAACAACAGGTAGCACCTCCATCTTTCCTATCCCGTATTTTATTTACCGATGAAGATCTTTTTCCCGAAATTTCATATCTGGGCTGAAGAGAATCCTCATGTAGTTATAGAAATGAATTATCAAAAACACATTTATATGAACGTTGATATTGTGAGTGATTATCTGATTGGACCTTTTACCCACAAATGGTCAATAGTACCGTCAATTTTTGGAATTTGTGTTATCGGAACTACTAGTGAATGTCCTTGAAGGCACAATGAGGAGCAATTTGGTTCATGCACGCTGGGGAAATTTAAAGTCCTTGTTTACGGAACTGTGGTCAACACTGAAAGAGAATTAATCCAACGGATACGGGATTCATGGAATATTTCAACGTGTTGGGTAATCGATGCTCAGACGAGCTAATGTGTGCATTGAAGCTGAAGGAGGATATTTTCGGGAACTGTTGTAAGTTTCGTGTTACTTATTGTTAAATGTTTTTATTTTTTTATTTTTGTTTTTCTTAAATTTCCGTCATTACCCAAGTACATTTTTAAGTAACAATTTCCAAGACTAGAAAGGTATTGTTATGGTAAAAAATAACTCCTACACCCAGCTTTTGACAGTTTGGTAGCTTTACTTTTTACCTTCTAGCTGATATATACATTTGTAGGTATAAAAGATTATGCAATCGGCTTTCTTTTCTTTATCCCAAACCTACTTGTTACATCGTTTCACAAAGTTTCGCCAAGATCGCCCGTGATGTCTGAGTGGGGAGGGGGAAGTGCGTGTGCGTGCGTGCGTATATGGTTTTGTGTGTGCGTATTATGTGTGTGTGTGTATGTGTGTGTGTGTGCATGTGTGTGTGTCAGTGTGTGTGTATGTGTGCGTGTATGTGAGCGTGTGTGTGTGTGTGTGTGTGTGTGTGTGTGTGTGTGTGTGTGTGTGTGTGTGTGTGTGTGTGTGTGTGTGTGTGTGTGTGTGTGTGTGTGTGTGTGTGTGTGTGTGAGTGTGTGTGTGTGTGTGCGTGTGTGTGTGTGTGTGTGTGTGTGTGTGTGTGTGTGTTGTGTGTGTGTGTGTGTGTGTGTGTGTGTGTGTGTGTGTGTGTGTGTGTGTGTGTGTGTGTGCGTGTGGTCGTGTGTGTGCTGTGTGTGGTGTGTGTGTGCTGCGTGTGCGTGCGTGCTGTGTCGTGTGGTTGCAGCTGCTGATTGTGTGTTGGCGTAAGCGCGTGCTGTGTGTGGTGGTGTGTGTGTGTGGGTGTGTGGAATGGTATATGTACTGTCGTGGGGTAATGTGATGTGTCTGACAGTTGTTTAATGCATTTTTGGGAACAGATTTGATTTTGGAGAACCAGCGTCGAAGGGTTTGTTAGGGCAGTTGTTGTTCAGGTATCTTAAACATGGCGATTAATTATGTTGTATGCAATTTTTTAATACGTTAATTTGGTGACAAACAAATTTATAATGTGGAAGTTAAGGGTTTGTTGGAATCAGATTGATTGATTCATTTTATAATAAAATATGTAGACATATTTTTTAAAGATAGTTGCATTTTATATAACTTTATATATAATGGATTTTAACAAATTCATTAAACTGTGTAAGTTAAATTAGTTTGAATGCAAGACTGCAATATGCATATTTTTATAAAGCTAAATTTTTTCGCATCTATATCCATTAAACTGCACTTGACATGATTTTTTAAACGTCTATCTAATCACAGATTATTGTTTTTGTGTTTACATTGTTGCCTATTTTAGTTATGAACGAATTAAAATTATCATAAAAGTTATGATTATCAAAATTATTTCATCTATATCAATTTTTTCTATGTAGGTTGGAAGGTCGTGTGCTGTTCCACGCCAGATATTTTTGTTTTGTTGTCCCAAGGACATGCAATAAAGTAATTTTGATTTATTTTCTCAAAAAACGAAGCAAGATTCGAAGGGAATTCAAGAGAAAAATTTGTTTTTTTAGCTATTTAATGCAAAGACATTAAAGTTTTTAAAAAAAGTTAGTGGCCTAAATTTTTTTGTCAAAAATATTGGTTAAGATGCTCCCTGTTACACCTTCTGAAAATAAATAGCACTACCAAATTTCAACAAAATCGGCTGAGATTTTTACGAAACATTTTTTTTTGAAAAAAGTTGGACACCCTGTATTTTGAAAACAATGCTTTTTTGATCTAAATTTGTGTAAATAATAAAAAATACGTTGAATGCTTATGACGTGAAACCTACAAAAATACTAATTTCGGAGTACAATGTAAACTTGTGCAAAATGCACTATATCTATGAAATCAATAATTTAATAAAACACCAGGTAAATATACCATCACCACAAATATCAAGTCATAATGCAATACAAAAACTGCATAACAAATTAACACTGTACACCTGAACACTTTAAAATGAAAATGATAGAACGCTTTCTAAACAATTTTAAGATAATTTCACGCTTTCATTTTTAATAACGTTAAATAAAGATCAAAACCAATAAGAAACGAAGATCACGAGTATCTCAATTCGCATGTGACAAATAAAATCAGTTATTCCTTACCGCAAAGCCAATAAAACAACTCTGTAGGTCAAGAAACCAATACAAATAATAATAAAAATCAAAAACCTCTTTACTTCCCTTTCCTGTGCTACATTCTAGAGTCGTGACTTCATTGCGACCTAGTACTACGTCATCTCTCTTCAGGAAAGTGAGCACAGGTGACCCATTCAGAGATTCGTGATTAATTTAAATAAGTATGTCGCATATAACACGACGTTATTTACTCTTTACATATAATAGTAGTAATAAAGTAATGCGTGAAGGAAAGTACAATATTGTTGTGTATAATTTGAAAATTGATTAAAAGTACTACAGCTAGCACACACATCTAAGAGTATTTTAATTTAAAACATGGATTCATGTTTTATGCTGCCTGAAATTTCATGCAATTATAGAATTTCTCGCAAACTATTAATATAAGTACTGTATTCATTATAACTACCTTCTCTTATATCTTTTGTACACAATAAATTCTTCCAATAACAAGTTAATAACTGATTATATAAAAGAAAGTATAATAAATACTCGCCACAGTGTATAATATTAGAGAAGGTTAATTTTTATGCCACAAACAGTACACATTTTTAAACTTTTGTTTTTTTTTTTGTACGTAAATACCTTTACAAGCGTTAATTATTCCAGGAACGTTTGCGTTAACTGGACTAATTGTCATAAAAGCGCATTAGTTATTGATTACATCAATAATTATACATTAAAGTATTATCACCAACTACCTCTTTTATTAAGCAAAACTCAGATTAAGTAAACTAAATTGATTCTATATACCATTTACAACGTGTCTACACCTTAAAACACCAAAAATTAAAAGTGATAGTTATCAAATCGGTATCAACATTTGCTTCAGAGCAAATACTTTGGTTTTGTATCGAATTCATTACGTATAAAGAAGAATTATAAAATAATAAATAAATCAAATAAATATTTTGCATTATTTGTATCTTGCACAAGCATATTCCATGTATCTGATAATTTTATTTTGTAATTCCGTTATTAAGATTATGAAGATACGAAAATGAGTAATGAGTGTGCGGAATTTAATCTGAGATAGTGACAAAGATAGATCACTTTGAAAGTTTAAAGTGATACAGATCAGTTTAAAATCCGTTCATTTATAAAACGAGCTCGCGAATTGATTGAGACGTAAAACGGAAACACCTTTGTCCAAGTTAATGTAGTGATTCCATCAGAAGATTATGATTTAAAGGAATTTTACCACTGCATTACACAATCTAATGCTGTCAAACTTCAACTTGATATTTGACTACTTTGACATACAAACGCCTACGTTAGTAGTTCCAATAACCCTAATCTGGTCACCAATAATTCAAAATGACATATATAGAAAAGTGCGAATAAATAATTGCTTTTAATTGTTGGAAACATGAAATACGAAGTTAATTAAATGTTAAAAATATTTCGTTGGTATTAATGTGATACACAAGAGTGGACGTGGCAAAATTACGTTCAGATGTAATGAATTTATTGCTTGCAAACAATAAAATAAAATCTTAGCATTCAATGTCGTCTTTTTTACTTATCTACTTTGTACAATTAAGCTATTTTACCAATAAATTATTAAAAACAAATATTTAAATGTAATTTTCAGAATTTCATTAAATTTTAGATGCGAAGAGAACAGTTATTTAAATAAGTTGTTTAATTGCCAACATCAATAATTTATGTAATTAACCTTGTGTCGACATGGAGTGTACATGTTTATAATCTCTTTTAAATTCTTTGTAAAGTAGGCTTTTGCTTTACTTCCCGACAACCTCTTTTACTATATAAGGCTCAAACTCGACCTCATCTAGAATATAATTTCTTCTGTGAATTGGTACTCCCTAATACGCTCTCGATATCATTGACCGTATTCTGAGCTGAGCGCTCATTCACATTATCAATATGTAGAACAAATTGAAGCTTGTACAAAACGAGCGCGATCCATACTCTTCTACACGGCTTCTAAACTCTAGAGTGATCTTCCTAGTTCTTATTTTTCTCTCACTTACAATTTAGGAGAATGTAAGGCATCGCTGGACAGTCCATCCAGCATCTTCCCCAGTGTTCGTTATTGCTTTAGCACGTTAAGCCAATACTCAAGATCACAATCAAAGGAGAAGAAATACGGATATAAACATGTGTTCGTTGATTATAGCTCCACTATGTTCTATTTAAACAAAAGCAATATTATTATTGGACGTATTTGAGTAACCTATCAGTTGTAAATAACCCCATAAAAAATAAAACAGTGAGAAGAAATCAGGCCATCGCGCTGGCCATTGCATTGGGCCAAAGCTACCACTCTATTAATTAGAATAATGAAATTTAACCGGCTTTTTACCTATACTATATAATGTGCGGGCGTTCCATCATTGTTTTTTTTTAGTTATAAGGGTTTTTGTTTCATAAACCGGGAAATTTCAAAATAAGAATTTCCAACACCCATACTAAACATAGTTTTTCAGACTTCCAGTTATAATTTTAAAATTTGGATTTTGCTGAGCTCAGTATCCTGTGGAGAAAATACTCCATGGGTCGCATACGCCAAAATAGTGGGATATTTCCTTGAAAGACAATTTTGACGACCGTCAGTCAGTAACTGGTAGTGTAACAATATCATACTCATAGTTTTTTAGGTTTTTTAAAATGTTTACCTCGCCAACGCGTATCGGTTACGTCAAGATGTTACTCCAAGGTATACTTAAAAAATACTCAAACTTCTCCACACCGCAGTCCTCGCCCAGTCACACAGCAACCACCAGGCGGGGAAAATGCTACAACAAGCAGCGGACGATCTGGAAGGATGGTACTCCAAATGGCGCATCGGAATCAACCCGAAAAAGCACCGCGGTCCTGTTCACCCGAAGATTCAAGAGGACCACGAGAAACATCTCCATGTTCGGCCAGGACATCCCAAGGAGGGATTCCGTGAACTACCTGAGACTTCTCATGGACAGGAAGCTCCGATGGAACCAGCACGTCGCAGACAGAAGAGCCAAGGCCTACGGAATCATCAACAAGATGTATCCGCTCATGGGGCGTAACAGCGTCCCAACGACCGACAACAAGATGCTGATCTACAAGTCAATCATCCGCCTGATGATGACCTACGCCTGGGAAGCATGGGCATACGCCGCTCCGTCATACATCAAGCGCCTTCAGACGGTCCAAAACAAGTGTCTCCGGATCATCACCGACGCTCCCTGGTTCGTCAGGAACGCCCAACTCCACAAGGACCTCAAGATAGCCACCCTAATGGAATTTATGAAAACCGCCGCAGCCAACCAGGAGATGGTACTAGCGGCCCATCCGAATCCCGTCATCGCGGGATTATGGAACTACGACGCCAACGACAAGACGAGGCACAAGAGGCCGAAGATCGTGCTGTGTTGAGTTATTTGAAATATTAATACAATGTAGTTATATGCCTATTTGTTGTTACATATCTTAAGTTAGTTTAAGTTAGGTAGGAATGAAATGTATATACTATGCCATGAATAAACAAGGTTCGATGAAGGTATAGGGGCATTTGCCCGGTATACCGTAGTCATACCGATTAAAATGAAAATGAATGAAGTAGGTTAGCTAAACCATTACTTTTGAAGGTACATAAGTTCGCCACTAAATAATATAGAATTGAGAAAATTAGAACTTCTGCAGTTTTTTGCAAAACCTGTTTCAAACATAGTTTTTAAAGTTTTGTATGATATTCATGGTATCTATGGGCATTTAATATATTTTTCACGCTAGGTTTTTTATGTCAGTCATATGTGATACTTGTGAAGTACTTACACGATGATTTTCTTGGATTGCAAGTAAATCTGTAAATTGATTTTCATCATTTTTCACTGCTTCATTAGCTACCTTCCGCTTTTTTTTTTAAATTCAACACTACCTGTTTCTTCAAATCTTTGTAAAAGATATTGAAACGCCTTAAGCCACAGCTTTCTTTCAGCATCGGGATATCTTGCTGCATAAATTCTACTTGCTAGTAAGCAATTTTTTTGACATTCTCCAAGAATAAAAATCATTAAAACCATTTCCTGAATATTTAGAGTCATTTTCAACACTTTTAATGAATTAAAAGGTTTTAATTGAATAGAACCAATAGTAACAAACAATTTTCTTTTTCAACGCAAAATTGTCATGGCACTCTTGTTTTAGTTGCGAGTTTAAATCTTTGTCATGTAATCAGTACCAATTTAAATTTACAAAAAGACGTAGAAAATGGAAAACTTGATTTGAACATAATCCAATTGAGTACTTCAGAAATTTTACTAAGAACTGATTTAAATTTAGAATAATTCAATTCAGTCAATTTCTAATATATATATATATATATATATATATATATATATATATATATATATATATATATATATATATATATATATATACAAAATACAAAAACGTACTCCAGCTTCAAGTGTATATTCTACACATAAATTGAAGACGAAAAGTCAGATAAAATTTTTCTCTAAAATATATGGCTACAACGTGACAGGTCTCAAAGTTGAATTTTGAAAATCGTTTTCGCAAATAACTCGAAAACCTTTAGGAATTTCAAAATGTTATTTCCAATGAAAATTATTTCTTTGTTGACGAGGATTTTTATGGTTTGTCTATGAATGGACTGGAAGTATTAGTTTTCATTGTTCCGTATAGTTTCTATTCCAACTTTGTGTGTGTGATTTTTCAGGTATTTTGGTGACTTTTAGGTCCGTTATTCAATTTTCTGCAAATTTGGTCCTCTTGGGTGAAGTTGATAAAGTGAACGGTTTACGAGTTATTTGAGATTTCATTAATCACGGTCAATTAAATACTACCGCACCAAAATTTAGTAAGTGGGCAGTGGACTAAAAGTCATATTGTGATTTTTGATCAGTTTTCATACAATTTCTTTATCCATAATGAATAATATTCGATATTCCAACTCCGAAATGGCAGATATGCACATAATGTATGGCAGAGCTTTTGGGAATTGTGCTGAAGCTGTTCGTTTATATTCCCAGGCATCTCCAAATCGGTGGATACCGAATAAAAAGACGTTTGCCAACATTTACCAGCGTCTTCGTGAAAGTGGTACATATTATCAATTTATAAAAATTTTAATCATATCGGGTTCTCACAGGTTGTTTGAAGCCACCAAAAATTGACAGTGGTAGTAGACGAACTGCAAGAACACCAGTTTTAGAACAAAGAGTGTTGGATGCAATTGACGCTGATCCCACAACAAGCTCCCGTCAATTGGAAATAGAAAATAATTCAAATCAGTCCACGATATGTAGAATTATTAAAACGGAATTCTTGCGACCTTTCCATTATCGAAAGATACAAGCTTTGACCATTAATGATTTTTGCAAGCAAAAGTGAACTTTTCACGTTGGTTTCTAGAAAAATTCAATAATGACCGAAATTATGTATCGATTATCTTATTCACTGATGACGCAGGTTTCGCCACAAACCGAACTTTTAACTTCCATAACAATCATTACTACAATTATCAAAATCCACGCGCAATTAAACCAACCATTAACAGCACTTCAGTGTGAATATATGGGCTGGTATTATTGGCAATAATTTAATTGGTCCATTCTTTTTGCCACAACGTTTAAATAGTAATCCATACACCAATTTTTTGGATAATGATTTACCCGAGTTACTAGAAGATGTCCATCTGGATGTTAGGGGAAGGATGTGTCTTATGTACGATGGTGCACCGCATCTAAACTATATGGATTTTTTTCTGGGGTCGTTTAAAAGACATGGTGTATTCGGTGCCAATTACAAACGTCCAACATCACCAGCAACGAATTTTGATTGCTCTAATTTAATTAGAGATGATCCGCAAATATTTTTCAACGTACATCAGTCAATCATGAAAAGAATTCGTAAATGCATAGCAGTCAACGGTGAACAATTCGAACATTTAATTAACTAATTCGTTTGTTAATTAATACTTTGTTTAACTTAATAAACTCTTTGACGACTACGACCTTTAGTCCACGGCCCACTTACTAAATTTTGCTGCGGTAGTATTTAATTGACCGTAATTGATGAAGTTGCAAATAACTCGTAAACCGTTCACTATATCAACTTCAACCAAGATATCCAAATTTGCAGAAAATTGAATAAGGGACCCAAAAAAGTCACCAAAACACCTGAAAAATCACACACAAACAAGTTGGAATGGAAAGTATACGGGAACAATGTGAAAACTAACACTTGCAGTCCATTTATAGACAATCCAATCGAACCAGAAAAATCCTCGACAACAAAGAAATACTTTTTCATTGGGGATAGTATTTTAAAATTCCTAAAGGTTTTCGAGTTATTTGCAAAAAACGATTTTCAAAATTCAACTTTGAGGGCCTTTCACTTTGTAGCCATAGATTTTACAGAAAAATTTTATCTGACTTTTCGTCTTCATTTATGTGTAGAATATACACTTGAAGATGGGGTACGTTTTTGGTTCATATACAGGGTGATTCGCGAGGAAGTGGCAATATTTTAAAGATATGTCGAGGAAGCCAAAATAAGTAAAATAAACTCATATGTTTAAGTCCGATTTTCATTTGTTTCAGGGATAATTGACTTTTTCTTAAAATGTCAAATCTCATCAATTTTTGCCTATTACGAAGTACGTTGATGTATTGACCTTCTGCACGTATTCTGAAAGCGAAATCCAGAAAGGAAACTTTTAAAATAATTATTGCCCTTTTAGTAACTTTAAATTTGGCGGCTAATAAATTCTCACCAAGAACGTTCTCACTATCGCCAATATTTGCAAAATTCCCTAACAGGGTATTTATTTTAAGAGTTGACTTTCTGGATTACGCAACCAGAACTTATGTGTAATTAGGTGAAAGTAGGCAACTGAAATGAAAACTGACAGTTAGTTGTTAAAGTGACAGTTGTTCAACATTAGTTTTATGAAGTTGTAAAATGCCCCACAAATTTAGTCATAAAGAATATGCCTATATGATATTTGTTTATGGGTTCTGTAATGGTAGTAATGTTCGTGCAGTGGAGGAGTATCGACGTCGTTTTCTGAATCGAAGAGTTCCTAACAAGCGAGTATTTCAAACTGTTTTACACATGCCGGCGAAACTGGGACATTTCCAAGTGCAAGTATTGTTTCTGAAAGAGAACACGGAATCGCTGTTGGACTTGAAGAAGATATTCTGGATGTGGTAGACGAAAATCCAGAGATAAGTACAAGGCGCATCGCAATCCAATTTGAAATACCACAAACAATGGCTTGGAAAACACTTAAGCAACAAGGTTTGAACGCTTATCATTTGCAAAAGTACAAAATCTCCACGAAGGCGATTATCCTTTAAGGCTACAATTTTGTCATTGGATTCGGGAAAACAGAAGATTGTGTAAAGACATTTTGTGGTCGGATGAAGCTCAATTTACGCGAGATGGAATTAACAATTGCCACAATAATCATCGATGGTCGGACGAAAATCCCCAGGCTACGATAGAACACAATTTCCAACATCGATTTAGCATTAACGTTTGGTGCGGTATTCTAAATGATCAATTAATCGGTCCTTTCGTACTAGATGAGCGCCTTACTGGACAATGATATTTACGTTTTTAGAAGACCATTTAGAAGAAATATTGGACGAAGCACCTTTAAATATTCGACAACGAATTATCTTCCAACATGATGGAGCGCCTCCTCACTATTCAAATAATGTACGAAATTTTCTGAATACCACTTTCGGCGATCTTTGGATTGGCAGAGGCGGTCCGCTTCCTGGCCACAGAGATCACCGGATCTCACTCCCTCGATTTTTGCCTTTGGGGATGGATGAAGTCGTTAGTTTATGCTACCAAAGTGGAAACGAGGGAAGCGTTACTAGATCGCATTCTTAATGCAGCAGCTATCATTAGAGCGAACAATCGTTCATTGAAACTCGCTACTAGTGCAGTTTATAAACGCGCAAATAAGTGTATCCAAGTGGGCGGTGGTGTTTTCGAAAATTTTCGTAAATTAATGCTTCGAACATTTTTCGTAAATTAATACTATTTTGTTTATTTTGTACTTGATTTTGTAATAAATTTTGTTTGCTTTTTAAATATCTCTGAAACAAATGAAAATCGGACTTGAACATATGAGTTTATTTTACTTATTTTGGCTTCCTCGACATATTTTTAAAATATTGCCACTTCCTCATGAATCACCCTGTATATATATATATATATATATATATATATATATATATATATATATATATATATATATATATATATATATATATATATATATATATATATATATATATATATATATATATATCACATTGTTATATTATCTGCTGTGTGACTGTGTAGTGTGACAAGCTTCACATTGGGCTCGCCTTAATGCTATGATAATGTTTGCTTACGATTGGTGCTGTGTGAATTTAATTATAGTTTGTTATAATTTTTTTAGAGTATGTCTACTTGTCAAATAAGATTAATTTTTAGGTGAAAGTTTTAATTTTCAATACAATTTCGTTTTCTTTTATATGAGCGCTATTAATAAAGGTTCTAAATATTATGTTAAATGGGCATTGAGACTCTGTTTGAATTATTGACATACATCTGGTTTACGGGGTACTTATTGACAACTAAACATAAAATCTTAGTAATGGTTTCCGAAACGTAAATAGTGACTTTCTAAACTCATCTCAATTCTTGATTATACACAAAATATAGCTTTTTAATATAACGGTAAAAAACTGACGCAGATATAACAAGTTCCTTGATCCCGATTTTCTCAAAGCAAAGAAATTTGTAATTCAATCCCTAATGATTCTACAGAGTATCAGAAATTTAACGAACGCGTGTCCTTTTCGCCAACTTATATTTTGTTCATTCCATAACAAATAAAATCCACCTACGTACACAAAACTGAAACTAATGACACGATCATCAACAGCGATCGACCACGATGTGGTACGTGGATGTATTTTGTTACAGGTCCTGAGAGAGATTTATTATTCCAAATTTTCAAGTAATAACTAACATTTGTTATAACAATTTAAAAGGTCGCACTATTATGATCCTATCAATTGCAGAACATTCCGTGTTGACATTGATATTGATGTTTGATTTATGTAGTACATGTTTTTTCGTCAGTTATCAACATAGCTCCACGTTACTGCACCATTTACAATTCGATGAAAAATCTTTTTATTTATCACTTAGCAGCTTGAATTTACTACTACTACTACCACAATAGGCTTGTATTTCAACGGGACCGATGCAGTAAAAAGAAATCTTAACGTTGAGAACCTTTATATACTGAATTTTATTCACAAATTGTAAAACAAATAAATTAAGCTTGGTATATTAGGAATACGGACACGTTAAACCTAAATTAATAAACAATTTTTCATGTAAATCAATCTTATGATTCCCACTCAGTCACACGTTAACATACCTCCAAAATTCTCAAGAGCTTTCGCATGATGTGGCATCTAGTAACGAGTACTAACTAAATTTTTAATGAAGTACACATTATTAAACCTGAAAAGTACCTACTATCCATAACACTCTATACGCGAAAGACGACTAACTGTGAAATTCGTTATAATAAAAAAAATTATCCAGCCAACAAATTTTATTCCAAATCTTCAACTAGGTATCTCTAGGTTACAGAGCTCTGTTTTTCTTATTACTTCGAATGTGAATGTTTGTCGCATTACACTAATGTGACTAATTCAGTTAAACTTGCTTTTGAATTTTCTTCCTAGCCATCAAGCCTAAAGTCCACTCTTGCAACAATGTCCAATGAAACATCTTCTAATAATGTGTTCACGTTATTCCTTTTCAACAGCGCGACGAATTCTGGAAACTCCCACTACTAAATTTTTTTTTAAACAGGCATCTTCACCACCCATCTTCATCCAAATGCCTATGCACGTCAATAAATGTTCGAATATTAGGAACCTGTCCTAAAAGATATCATTCTCGATAGATACGTTGAGCTTTGGAGAAATTTGACCGAGTTTCTCAGTAGCACATAATCATGTCCCTGTATTCTTCAAAAGTATGGTGAACCATTTTAAGAACACAAAATAATATGTACTATTGGAGTGATGAAAATAACAGGCGATGGAAATTTACAAAAAAAACGAAATCTATGACACATGTCAAAATATTGTCGTCTTGTTAGAGGTATTTTGTGTTCTTGATCAAGTTTTTCATTGATTCTCTTATTGATTTTTCAAAATTACTTTCAAAAATGATTCGCTACACTTTTGAAGAATACAGGGACATAATTATGTGTTACGGCGAAGCTAGATCAAATTCTTCTAAAGCTCAACGTATCTATCGAGAAAGATATCTGTTAAGGCACATTCCTCATAATAGGACATTTATTGACGTGCATAGGCGTTTGGGTGAAGATTAAGTTAATAGTGAAATCTCCAGAACTCGTCGCATTGCGCGAAACGAAGAAACTGTTTTACGAATGGTAGAAAATAATCCGAGAACAAGCACCAGGAAAACAAATTCAGCGGTACGAAATGTTAACCGTGAATCAGTTACACAAGTTTTCAATGAACAACTTCTTCGCCAGTATCATTTCCAAAAGGTTCATTCACTATTAGAACATGACTATCTTCCTCTTGTACAATTTTGCGGATGGTTGCAAAATCAAGGACACGATCTTTTTTCTTCAATTTTGTTTACTGATGAAGCTGGTTTTAGCCATGATGGTGTTCTAAACCTACATAATATGCACCATTGTAGTGATGAAAATCCTCATCAAACCGTAATTAGAAGTCACCAATATGGGTTTTCTATTAATGTGTGGGCAGGTATAATTGACAATTACTTAATTGGCCCATTTCAATTGCTCAATCGAATGACAGGTGAACTGTGCCGAAATTTCTTGGAGAATGAACTAAATACGTTATTAGAGGATGTTCCATTGGCTGCTCACTTTTCACGATTGGCAAGGGAACTTTTGGATAGGAGATTGGAAATACTTGTATTGGTCGAGGGGACCTGTACCCTGGCCAGCTCGTAGCCTCGACCTTAATCCCCTCGATTTTTCATTTTGGGGATTCATGAAAAATGATGTTTATTCTGTAGAAATACATAATGAAGAGCAACTATGTATAAGAATTGTGGAATCCGCAGATAGATTGCGTAATAACCCAGGAATATTTCAAAGATGCGGTCAATCCTTAGGAAGAAGAATTGAAAAATGTATTCAAGCATAAGGACAACAATTTGCAACGTCTAAAAATTTAATGTTTTTTTAATCACTGCACTTCATTGTTGCCATTAAAATTTAATTGTTGAAGTGTTATGTCATTGTTTTTACAAATGAGTTACTTTGGCGCTTTTGGATAATTTGCATGCATCGGATGCATTTTTCTCGTAAACCGTTGATCCTAGCGACTTCAATAAGGTGTACCTTTCTGAAGCAGAAAAGATGGGAAAACAAATCTTTCCAATAGAAAATAACATACAGTGTAAGGCAAAAATATTAGGACCGATTCAAACAAGATAGAAACCTGTATGTGGCGCCCTCTATCAGTAATAAAAGAACTAAGGTCATATTTGAATTCTGCGTGATAAAAGGCCACTGTATACAAAATTTCGTCTGCTTATTACATCATTGTAAAAAGATGTTAAAAAAAAAGAAAAATATAATTAAACTTCAACACCCTATATCTTTTAAACGAAGGACCTAAGTTCATAGGAACTTTTTTTCTTATTTTAGTGTCCTCTATCGTGTGGGACTATGCATGGCACTTTTTCTATGTCACTCTGTAGTTCGGGAACTAATAAGTCCAAGTGGGTCAAACATTCATGTGATAATTGCAGTTGCACATATTTTTCTCAACAATTAGCAAGCATAGGACTTGTTTTGCACTCAATTTTAAAGCGGCTCAATCGACATTTATCTTCAACACTCATATTGTCGTATCGGCCGCCTAATTCTTTATCGTGCATATGACGGAGTAGTCCTTAAAACTTTGCATAACAAATTCCGAAAAAATAATAAAATCATCTGTATCATTATAAGTAATACCGCTTACTTGATAATGCAGAAATGACAATGAATCTATAATGTAGGAGATGTAAAATGTTCGCCTTGAATTTCTTGGCAACATTCTAATCTTAAACATCAACGTTGTTCTACATTTGTGGTGTGACTGACATAATCGCAAGCGTTATTATTTTTCTTAAATACGCTATATCCAGTTGTTTAATGTTGTATACCATACTATCCACATATACCCATAATAAAAAGTCTAATAGCGTAAGATCAGGCGATCGTGCTCACCATTCCATCGATCATCGCCTCCCTATCCGCTGATTTGGAAATATTATGTAGAGGTACTGTCGGAAATTAACTAGGTAATGTGGCAGTACTGCATCTTGATGGAAATATATCATATTCGCTGGGACTTGAGGGTTTGCTTGATCAGTATATAAGTTTTTCAAAGTTGGCACAACATTATTTTGGAGCATTGCTAAATATATCTCTATTGAAGTTGACATCAGTGAAAAATGGACCGATGACATGGTTTCCTACTATCCCTGCCCAAACATTAACCTTTTTCAGAATATTGCGTAAGCTTTTCTCTCATCCAGTACGGTTTATCTCTAGATCAGTAGCAGAAATTTGGGCGATTAGCATGTCCATGAAGTGTAAAAGTGCACACTTCACAATACAAAACATGCTCTAAGTTCATCATTTGTTCACAAAAATACGTTTTTCTATCAAAATCGTCTTCATTCAGTTCATGAGTTGGTACCATTTTATGGGATGTATTTTACTTTTTTTTAAGATTCGAAGACTTGATGAGTGGCTAATATGGCTATTATGTCATTATTTATTGTATTGTACCTGCCTTATATGTCCCAACTCACGAAAATGCTTTTAACTTCTACTAATAGCGGCAATCCGGAAAAGGTTTCGTAAAATAGTTGAGCAACTTCGATCTGTGTTCGTTTATTACCCAAACAACTAACCATTTCCAGGTTTGTTCTTCGTGCATTTATGTTAAATAAATCAGGTTTCTGAATTGTAGTTAACGAAATTCAAACAACTACTGCCATGCAGTTAAACACACTACATTGCCATCACAACTTTTTATTTCTTTATTTTTATTGCTAACCTCTAAAAAGAACACTAAAATAGAATGAGATAAAATTTTCTCGTTACAGGATGTCATTTCGTTATCTAACATTAAAGTGTTTCCTGATTTTGTATCAAAATGCACAATAATTTATGCAAGTAATTAAGTAAATCAGACTTTTCGGCTTCAATTTATGAGTAAAATATACACTTGAAGCTGGGGTACGACAAGCTTCACATTGGGCTCGCCTTAATGCTATGATCATTTTTGCTTAAGATTGGTGCTGTGTGAATTTAATTATACTTTGTTATAATTATTTTAAAGTATGTCTACTTGTCAAATAAGATTAATTTTTAGGTGAAAGTTTTAATTTTCAATACAATTTCGTTTTTTTTTATGAGCGCTACTAATAAATGTTCTAAACATAATGTTAAATGGGCATTGAGACTCTGTTTGAATTATTGACATACATCTGGTTTACGGGGTACTTATTAACAACTAAACATAAAATCTTAGTAATGGTTTCCGAAACGTAAATAGTGACTTTCTAAACTCAACTCAATTCTTGGTTATACACAAATTATAGCTTTTTAATATAACGGTAAAAAACTGACGCAGATATAACAAGTTCGTTGATACCGATTTTCTCAAAGCAAAGAAATTTGTAATTCAATCCCTAATGATTCTACAGAGTATCAGAAATTTAACGAACGCGTGTCCTTTTCGCCAACTTATATTTTGTTCATTCCATAACAAACAAAATACACCTACGTACACAAAACTGAAACTAATGACACCTTCATCAACAGCGATCGACCACGATGTGGTACGTGGATGTATTTTGTTACAGCTCCTAAAAGAGATTTATTATTCCAAATTTTCAAGTAATAACTAACATTTGTTATAACAATTTAAAAGGTCGCACTATTATGATCCTATCAATTGCAGAACATTCATTGTTGGCATTGATATTGATGTTTGATTTATGTAGTACATGTTTTTTCGGCAGTTATCAACATAGCTCCACGTTACTGCACCATTTATAATTCGATGAAAAATCTTTTTATTTATCACCTAGCAGCCTGAATTTACTACTACTACTACCACAAGTAGGATTGATTTGGCCTGAATTTCAACGGGATCGATGCAGTAAAAAACAATCTTAATGTTGCGAACTTTTATATACTGAACGTTATTCACAAATTGTAAAACAAATAAATTAACTTTGGTTTACATATTAGGAGTACGGACACACTAAACCTAAATTAATAAACAATTTTTCACATAAATCAATCTTATGATTCCCACTCAGTCACACGTTAACATACCTCCAAAATTCTCAAGATCTTTCGCATGATGTGGCATCTAGTAACGAGTACTAACTAAATTTTTAATGAAGTACACATTATTAAACCTAAAAAGTACTATCCAGAACACTCTATACACGAAAGAGGACTAACTGTGAAATTCATTACAATAAAAAAAATTATCCAGCTAACAAATTTTATTGCAAATCTTCAATTAGGTATCTCTAGGTTACAGAGCTCTGTTTTTCTCAATACTCTGAATGTGAATGTTTGTCGCATTACACTAATCTGACTAATCTAGTTAAACTTGCTTTTTGATTACAGCATTGTTCACAATTAGAATATTAGACTTTGTTCGCGTAGAGAGTGTGTTCTGGAAATTCATTGTCGGGGCAGCTTAATAATATTTTATTAACAAATGCTATAATTTTTGAGAGCTCTTGAAAAAGATATATAATATCGGTACCGATAAAAAGTTTTATTATATTGAATTTAGTACAATTTCTTTTGACTTACTTATTTAATTATAGATTATACAAATTAAATATGTACGATATTAACAAAACGGTTTCCCTTAAAGTTAATTTGTGGCAAAATGTATTGAATAAGCTGCGTTTAAGTGTGGAGAAGAACGTTCATATCCAACGAAAATTTTACTCAGTAGTTACTACTTCATATATACAGAATTGTTTTAATGACTCTGATGCTTGAAGTAAAACGAGAATTACTTCTAAAATAACTCTACCAAATGATAGAGTAACGTTTAATCGTGACTTTAAGTAATTTATTTGTTCTTTATGTAAATCGAATTTGTCAGATTTGACAAGTGAGAAATGACAATTTCATGATTTAGATTGTACTTAAGTTGAACTATAATAGTACAAATGTATACTTTAATACTTAAAAAAGTTGAGATTCTGTCAACTAAAACGCTATGAATTAACTAAAAACTTACACACTTGCTAACTTACTGATGCTATTACTGCTACCGTATCCACTTTCTAATTTGTTTTTAAGAATTACGTCCCGTAGACATTCGTTTCAGAATCTTACCTGAAAAAAAAAAATTAATATAAATAAGTGTGAATGAATTTTAGCTCTCATATTTTTGCGATTAGAAACTGAGTAATGTTTAACGTGCCCAACTTTGAGCTCAGTATATTGAGGTAGTAAATAAATCTATTGCAAGTAACCGACCGACGGTTGCAAATAATGTACTTATTAACTACAGTGTTACTAACAAAATAATCATAAATTAAGCCCTTATTCCCAAATTATTGTCTTTTAATTAACAAATAATATTAATTTGCCTTGTTAAAATTGTTTAAAAGGTCGAGAAGACCAATTATAGTCAATGACAAAAAACGTAAAATCACTTCCAACGTTTATGAAAATGTCAACTTTCACCATTATTACACATACTTAGCTTTTTGAGTTTTTTAATGGAGTATTTTTTTTTGTGTTTATGTCTTACAAAAATCTATACGTTTCGATAATAACGACAGTTATCCTCCATAGTAGTAATCATTTTTTTAGAAATGTTTAAGGTGTTGAAACAAATTTTTTAAATATGAAAATTTGTTTCAACATCTTAAACATTTCCAAAATTTATTATTACTGAGGACGATAACTGTAAGTGTTATCGAAATAAACATATACATCATTAAAACCCCAAAAGCTAAGTATCTTCCAACATTTAATCTAAAGTTTACTACTTAAACTGAAGAAAATCATAGGCATACGCATATATATTCATTTAAGATGGTATTCCTAGAAACAATTCCTGCTTTTGTTCAAAAACAGTGTTGTATTTTTTCTAATCCACTCTCGAATATACTTATAATTTCAGGTACCTCATCTTTGATTTAGTTCATCAAATCTAATATGATCCATAAGATGCATTACTGCCTTACGTTTTGCAAGAAATGGCGAGCCTATAGGGTTATTCCCTCTTGATGGTTGTTCTTTTTACGAGACACGCCTAATATCCGTGGCTGTCATCTACACCGTCATTATAAACTTTCACCTTCTTTGTCTGAGGCCAGTTGATAGTACATCACCTTCCAAAAGTATGAGCGTATATTATTTACCCTTTTCTGCAAGCCGACCACAAAAAGTTACCTGAAACTGTACAATTATCCCACAGAGGCCAAATTGACTGCTAATCATATGCCAATAAGGTGGCATAAAATTTTATCCGATGTTAATATTTATGTATCGTATATAAAACATCATCTTTCAGTGAATAATGTTAAGGGTTTTAAAAAATATAAGTACTTGTAAAGTTGTTGTCGTCGTAAAATTGTTTTGAAGACTGTTTATGTCAAAAACTGCCGTCATATGAGCTTATTGAGTATGATATTGTCAATTTTATAGCGCGTTTCTGTTGGTACAGCGTATTTAACATTTAATTTAGTTGGGTTATTGGATGTGGACTTACGTTTAGTGTTAAATCGCCCCGGAGATTTTTTATGTTTGACTTTGGTTAGTTCTTATCGCGTGCTTGTTTCCATCGAAAAGGGAATATGTTTATCGTTAGTACCTCCTTATATCGTGGAATAATCTGCGCTTTGAACGGTGTTATATGTGAAAGTATTTTAGGCGTTTGGCTTTTTAAGGAGCTCACATCGAGCCAACCGTTGCTCATGTATAAAATTTGCTATCCTACTTTAAATATAAATTGTATAACGAAGTAGTTGATGTTGTGTTGATGGCACCAGGTTATTAAGTAAATAGAGAACATCTGGATTAGGATTAGATTTGTCGTTGTTAGTCTGTGAAGTACAGGAGATTAAAGAACTTTCGGTTATTTTAACTGCTGTTTTGAATATATATTGTTAGAATGATTATTAAGTTTGGTTGCATCAATTTCAAAAATTATTTTAATTTTGCCAGATTCAATGAGATTTATATTAAAAATTTACGCACAAATCCATTAATACATTTTATATTTAAACCGTTTATCTCAATTGTAATATATTAGTATTATTGGAACTTACAAGCGTATTATTTCTATAGTGAATGTAATTTTATGTGATTTCCCCCTAACCCACAGTTTTATTTAACGGTCTAGGACAACTGGCCGCGCCAACTGGACGGCGCAACTGGCCGCTAACTGACCGCGAGACAAGTGGCCGACAGGACAACTGTTACCGAACCAACTGGCCGCCGACTGCTTCTAAAAACCTAATCTTACCTACTTTATAGTTTAAAGTTTTAAAGGATACTTACAACTACATACTGCACATGTGAGATAATAATATACAGAAATTTGTGAAAATTTAACAAAGAACGGAATTTGCCCCTTTAGAAATTACTCAACTACAATAAACATGCCATTAACATTCTAGAATAATGGCATACCGATCCCACAAACTACTTATTTGCGAAGATTTTCTAGTAACTTCCTTTAATCGAATATTGTAGATTTATCCATTTTGTATTTTATTAGAGTTATTACTTCACTATCAGTTTGTTTGTTTTCAATAAATGAAATTAGCCATTTATTTTTGAGGTCAAGTTGTACCTACTTACAGCGATCAGGTTACTTGTCTCGGCCAGTTCTCAGCGCCAGTTGTCCCAGAGACCAGTTGTCTCAGCGGCCAGTTGTTCCGGAGGCCAGTTGGCCGCGGCCATTCGGCAGCGGCCAGTAGGCGGCGGCCACTTGTCCCATTCCGTTTATTTAAAGATTCAGGAAATTGAAGTAACCGGAACATTTATGATTTTTTTGGTTTGTACTTTCTTGATTGAGCAGCCCTTGCTTTTATAATTTAAATAAAAGTCTTAAGCGTTGGTTTTTTCGTTTTTTACATTAAAACAGTAATTAAGTTTGATGATCTCTACGTATCGGAGACATATGATCTCAATGCACCCTTACTTTATCTTAATATCGCGTGCGATTTTTTGAAGTTTTTTTTATATAGTACCAGTCCAGGAGCACTTTTCTGATCCATCGGGTTGAATGCAACGAGAGGTAAGCAAGTTTTTGTTGGTTTTAAAAATATTCTGTGCAGTATTAGCGTTTATTTGTGCGCTACTTTTACCAATATCTTTTTTCTAAACAAACTGGCGCCCATTGATTAGTGATTGTTTCGATATTGATTAATTACGTTCTTATTCACCACACACGCAGAGCAACATCAACCTCCCACCCCTATCTGTTACGGAAATCTTCCATTTTAACTCGTAGCACATATGTACTAAAATTTACTTAATTCTGAAAGTTTGCATTTTCATAAGCAGTGCGTTATCTAAATTGTTTTATTTCATCTATAGTGTTATTTCTGTTCTGTTCTATCACTAATTTTATAATATTAAACCTAATTAAGCTTTGTAACAAACTGCACTAGAGTATTCCAGTTTGGACTTCATATTTAGAATGAAGACTAAGTAATCCTTCAAGATAAGTGAGAAGTTTCTCCTATTTCCGTTACTTCGTAGTTTTTTCATAAAAATAAAGCTACCTTCACAAAAAAAAAATCCAAAAATGAAAAAGGAACAAATAGATGAACTCTTTTATTGTAACCATTATATACAGGGTGTCCCAACTATAGAGTAAAGTAAGTTTATGCTTAACTAGAATTATTTTTGTAAATATTGTATGGACCATGGGGTAGAGGTAAGAAGTGTGCATTTTTTTTAAATATTGGAAGTTATACAGGGTGTGCCAGAAAAGCAGGACGTGAAAAAGTATGATTTTTTTAAATAGAACACCCCGTATTTTATTTTAGTTTTTAATTCTACGTGTCCATACAAACATATTTTGTCATACAAAATATTGGCTGAAAGTTTTTAGTTCTTGAGATATTCGCGTTTAAAGATTATTATGGTCATTTTCGTGGGGTTGATGAATGGGCAATTGTTCCGTTATTTCACAATAAAAAAATTGATATTTCGTGTGAAAATGGGTGATATTATACTAACGTTTAGACCGAGTAGTATTTCTAATTTTCTCAACAGGGTGTTTGTTATAACCATTCAAATTTGAAAATTCTCAAATTAAAAAAATCAGTTTTTTAATTGCACATCCTATATATTTTTATTTCATTTTATTCGGGATTAAAAATCTATCATTTTGTCAAATATATCCTATATCTATCTTTGATAGTTTTCGAGGAATTTCGATTTTTCTCACTAGCTACGTTACATAAGATACTATAACATTATTGTGGATCGTGGTAGCCATGGAAAAAATTGCGACGAAATAAAACAAACCACCTAAGCGAGAATATTAACAGTTTTTATTAATGAGAAACAGTAATTCAATAATTATTCAACATTGCGTCTTAGTAAATGCTCAAATAGACGGCCTTCTTGCTGAATACACATATTGAGCCTTTTTCTCATGTTCTGTCTCACTTCGGATAACATAAGAGGGTCACTGTGCGACAAGCTTCGCGAATTCTATTTTTCATGTCCTCCCTTGTTGTAGGTTTAATAATATACACCGATCTTTTATGTATCCCCATAGGAAAAATCCAGTGGAGTTAAATCGCATGACCTGGGTGGCCATAATATAAAGCCATTACGTCCTATCCATTTCTCCGGGTATTGCTGGTTCAAGAATTCCCTTACGTCCCGATAAAATGTGGAGGTGCACCATCCTGTTGCAACCACATATTTAGTCGTCCTTCTAAATTGATATCCTCAAGTAACACAGGCAATTCTTCACGTAAGAAATGCAAATAGCTGCGGCCCGTTAATGGATCATCAAAAATAGGGACCGATAATTTGGTCATTAAGTATACCACACACACATTTAGTGACCAATGATTTTGGTTTTGAACTTCGTAGCCAAAATGGATTATCAATGGCGTAATAGTGCATATTATTCCGATTTACAGCCCCATTACTTTTAAACGTCGCCTCATCGGAAAACATTATGGAGCACAAAAGTTGTTATTTAATTGCAGCCGTTGATTAATGATATTGCAGAATTCAATTCGTCTTGCAAAATCCTCTTCTCGCAATTCTTGATGAAGCTCAATGTGATAGGGATGGTACTTATACTTCAGCGTTGTTCGATTCACGTTTGATTTGGAGGTATCACATATCGTCGCTAATGTTCTAGAACTCACTTGGGGATTTTCTTGAATATTAATAATATTTCAAGTTCTTTTTCTTCATTAGCTGCCTTTTTATTAACAACTTTACGTTTGAAGTATTTAACACTACCGCTAGAATCAAATCTATCCATCAAATTTTCCAAGCCAACAGTAGTAGGTATTCGACGTTCAGGATATTTCATTTTGTAGATTCGTTGTGCCAATAAAGGGTTTTTTGCAGCCTCGCCCAACACGTATATCATATCAATTAATTCATTTGTCGAATAATCCATAATTGATACAAGAATTGATAACAAGTTAAATGCGAAAACGACAAATTTAATATGTGTTTATTTTGACAAATAATTCTAGTTAAGCATAAACTTACTTTACTCTATCGTTGGGACACCCTGTACAATCACGGTATTCAACCTTGTACTGCAAATTATACTTCGGATCGATGACAATAAAAACTAAGCAAACATTTTATGTAATAGCGTTGATTTTAGTCAATGGTAATAGTCATTATAGTAGTTGCGAATGCCACTACTTCAGTTCCGTATAATTTTATTATTTGAATTTTCCCAAAGTTTTCTAAAAGTTTACAATAAGGACGTGTTTTAATTTTTGCTGTTTATACATTCAAACCAGTTTATCATAAATGTTGTTAGCCGAAGGATATATCACTTCCAATGTTTTACTAAATTTTATCTTAGCAAAGATTTATTGAAAATGTAGAGGGAAAATCCATTCATTTCTGTAACGTAAAAAAATGTACTGTGGAGATAAGAGTAGATAAATTATTTTTTGTGAGACTGGAACATCATGGAAATGTTACAAACCTGCTCTTTAACGTCAAATGTGTTTGTATTAAATTCAAGCCTTTTTAGTTATGTGTTAGCTTTAGTGTTCAGTAGCACACACAACATGGGACAATTTCTTCATAGTTAAACTAAATTGATGTATATACGGAGGTGTAATGTAGCAATCATGTTCCGTGTTTTATATTAATCTTGAAACCATAAATTTTAGCATATCTGTGCTGATATTCTTGTTAATTAAAGGTATTAGGAGTTCATATATAGGATTCGGGAATTAATTAACATGAATATATCACCGCAACTACTAATTAACTTAAGTGGCAAATGAAGTGATTATTTTAGGGAACGTTCACATTCTCTCCAATGAAATAAAATATATTAGTGTAATAATAACCTCCATCGTTTTGTAATTCGTTTTTAAGGTCTAATCGTCTTTCAAAATGATTACGTAAAATTTTATATCCTTGGTTGAACGTTAAAATAGATATGCTATGTTAGTAATAGTGCCTAATCCAAAGAACATGGCATCCTATTCTGTTCACATTGAGCTGTTGAAATTACTCAGTTCGATATGGTAGCGACGAGTTATTGGCCAGTAACTTGTGAAGCACTTTTAAACGTGCCTGACAACTTACCACCTACAGTGAGTAAACTTACCCTAGAATTCGATCTTGAGATGGTTTATGTTTAATCTACCTAGTGAATTGTACCCATTTACTATACGTGTCCCCACATTTTTATGTAGACGCATTTTGTAGGAGGTGTATTCTACATAAAATAAAAATCAATACTATGTTGATGTAAACACACAAAACTAGAGTAGAGTATAGTACCTTTATTATATATAAGGGGATTTATGTACAATTTTAAAATCATTATTAACTACTTACCTTGTTTTATCAAATTCAGTTACATTTTATAGTACGTTTCAATTTTTATGGTCCGTTCAAAATTATGAGAAACAGAACACAAAAAATATAAATACATAGTCGGTTTACCTGCGATTCCTCTAAATTAAAGATCGATATTTCGTTGCAATAATCGTTTTCGATATCTTTAATAGAAAAGAAGGAATACAGAAAGTACTGAAATATTATACTCTAATACCTAAGAAATTACGGTATGTGAAATTTTAGCATTGAATAAGGAAGTGGATAATTAGCTCTAAGAATAATTTCATTACCTACGAATTTTGGAAGGGCTGTGTCATTGGCTCTGAAATCGTTTGTTATTCATCAAATGGTTAGTTTTCCAATATTCAATAATTCTGAGCTAAATTATATGGTGGGACTGGATTGATGTGAACTCCGAAAAAGGAAATAAATTTTTGTATTCGAATAAAAAGGGTAAACGATTAAGTAAGAACACAGCTGATTCGTTAAAAAACGTTTAATGGAAGACAAAAATGAAAGTGAAGTAGAAACATCGCGATTAAGCAAAGTGCCGCTTACGAATGTAAAAAAAGGTAACCCGGGAAGGTGCAAAAACAAAAAAGTACAATAATGCGGACATTGTTGTAATGATATTTTAGAAGGAAAATGTATAAGGTGTACGACAAGTATGTATCATAACACTCTTTCCTCCTGGCGCTTATGGACGTCTTTATCCATGACAGTTGATTTTCTTATACGAGTATATACACGAAATGTGGATGGACCGCTAGAGAAAGTAATTAGAGTAATTACGAAATTAGTACCTTATTGTGAACTTATATTTCAGACAGGACACTAGTGATTTCCTATTGTAATATTTATGTAAGTTTTTAGTTATACGAAACTACTTTATCTAACTGAAAATGTAAATGTGATTAATAGAGAAAGAATTTAATGTGATTTCAATAATCTAGTTATAATAGAATTAGTAGGTACATCTAATTCTTAATTAATGCTACAGAAAATCTGGAACAATAAATCTTTGACAAGATCTGTAATATAACAAATACACCACACAAATATATAGCTTTTCTCCGTCTACGACCATTCTATGCATGGGTAAATTTGAAACAGACTTAAATTTAGATTTAATACGTAGATAATGTGTTAGTATTAAGATTTATAGTGTTCAACACAAAACTTTAAGCTATAAATTTCACTGTAAGCAGAATAAACTCGCGGTTTTTACTTTCGGGCTTACAGATTGCTTCATTTTCTTGTTTAATTCAGTATTATAATAAGAGATTAATCACTATTAAAGAGATTACTGCATACAATGGGTTTGAATAAAATCAGGAAACAAACATATTACGTGAAGGTTAAGACTGTAATTACTTTTTAGTAGTGCTAGAAAACACAGAGAAATAAGGTGTGTAAAATTATCAAACTCTCCAGCTTATACAAAAGATCTATCCAAAATACTTTCTAAAATTAATTAGAGAAAAGTTACTGCTGCATGTAGCAATTCAAAAGATCATATGGATAAGCAGGATAGGTCGGTAATTTATAAAACTTATTGTAAAAATTGTGAACAAATATATGTAGGGTAAACTAAACGACGTATCAAAATTCACTTTAAAGAGCATTTAGCTCATATCAAATACAAACGTTGGGACAAATCTGCCGAAGCCCTACATACACTATAGAAACATCTATATAGGCAAAAACCATAAGGATTAGCGGGATGTAGCCCCCTGGGAAGTAAATAAACCAGTATTACGGACGTTTTTTTTCTTTACAAAATTTTGATACGATGCTCCAAGTTCCAGTAATTCATAGCTTTTCATTTTCAAATGGCACTATAGAGCTTAAGTGTTATTCTTGAAATCTACGTTGCTTTTTGCGTTTGACAGTTAACGAAAAAATTAATTAACCTAATTAATTTTCTTAATATTGTCCCCATGTAATGCGCGGACGGAGTGTAGTTCTGCCATCAATCATCACTTGTTCCCATTCTATCGCATCTGTGCGCGCATTATTCGATTTCAAAGGGAAGGGGAGTGACCAATGAGAAGTGCGGTTGCTCAACGGGAGACATTTAGTTTTCTTAGCAGTGGCGTACACTCTTTCATGAATAAAATAAAAATGCAAAAATTACCAAGTTTTGAAAGTGAAGTAAGTGCAGTAGTAGGAATTTGATTTTGCCTTATGCTAAATATTTTTTAAACATATTCCGGATGCACTAATACAAATAATTAATAGTTAATTAGGTAGAAAAATCGCAAAATAAAAGCTGATTTTATTTTCAGCAATAGGAAAGTTAAGTACACTGTGATTATAAAAGAATTTCGTGCAGTAAACGGTGAAATGACTGCCTCCTGTAAGAAAATATATTGGAAACCGTCATTGCTTGGAACACTGGATGAAATTCTTTTATAATCATACTGTACTTATCTTACATACCTCGATAGATCTTTAATATAACCCATGATGCACCACGAGGAGGCAATCTATCTTTACATCCTGAAAAGGGCCATTTTTTATTGTTCAAGCTTGGCTAAGGTCATTAATATCTACAGTAAGTAATCAAAATGCTCCCCAATCGCTTCTTCGCAATAACGTAAGCGATATTGAAATTCTCCAACAGATGTTTGAATCATATCGGGAGGAATGGCCTCACATTTATCTGTTATTCTTTATCGAAGTTGATCTAAACTATTCGGACAATTTACATAAACGTTGTTTCTGAGATAACCCCACAGGAAAAAATCCAGTGGAGTGAGATCTGTTGATGAAGCTGACCACTCGACGAAACCTCCTCCCCCTATCCATCGATTGGGAAACGTATGGGTCAAAAATGCTCTTACTTGGCGATCATAATGAGCTGGAACTCCATCCTGCCGGAACAAAAGATTGTTTCCTTCACCACAAGCGCTATTGCAGAATGATGAACATATTACGAGCATATTTGCTTAAATATCATTTCGCTAGTTATTAGAAAACTCAAAATAAGTACTTAACATTCCTATTATCGATACATCTATCAGAAAATGTTGGACAATAAGTGCTTAACATTCTTATTACCGAAAATGAAATCAGTTTTTGATTAAGATAATTAACTAGTAATTATTTGCATTAGTGCATCCGGAATATGTTTCAAAAACATTTAGCATAAAGCAAAATCAATTTCCTCCTCTTACACATTTTCACTTTCAAAACTTGGTAATTTTTTCAACAGTTTTTATTTTATTTATGAAAAATTTTACGCCACTGCTAAGAAAATTAAGTATCTCTCGTCGAGCAACCGAACTTCTCATTTGTTAGTTGCCTTCCCTATGAAATAGAATAAGGCGCGCACAGATGCGATAGAATGGGAACAAGTGATGATTGAGGGCCGTACTTATAAAAAATATACTTTGTCTGCGCATTACTTGATCATAATATTACGAAAACTGTCATACCCAAAAAGCACTGTAGATTTCAAGAATAACACTCAAGTATTATTGTGCCATTTGAAAATCAAAAGTTAATATGAATTATTCGAAACTGGAGCATCGTATCAAAATTTTAAAAAGAAAAAAAAAAGTCCGTAATACTAGTTTATTTAGTCTCCAGGGGGTTACATCCCGCTAATTCTTACGGTTGCTGCCCTATATAGATGTTTCCATAGTTTTTATTACCTCTGAACCAAGTTGGCATCCATCGATATTCATACAGTACGTTGTTCTTTAACCCGAACATACCATTTTGTACACAATGTAATTATTCCTATATTCAGTTTTTAAATTAAAACGCATCAACCTATAGGATATGCGCAATTCACAATTGAAACTGAACCAGCCTTTACAGTATTTGTAGGTTATGTGCATGCTAAATAAATATACTGCAGAAACTTTAACGTGAATGTTATGAAAATAATTACAATAAATATTCGAAGTGTCCCCCATGACATTCTAAACAGTATCCTAAGCGATTACTAAATTCTTGAACGGTATCTTGTAAATAAATTGGGTTGAACTCATTACATACAGTAAGTACACAATTTTTTAATTCGTCGACATTGTGTGTGGAAGCTTCATTATAAATTTTAGATTTGAAATATCCCCAAAGAAAAAATTCATTTGACGACATATCTAGGGATCGCGGTGGTCAAGTTAAATGACCAAATCTCCCTATCCACTGGCCTAACGTTATATTGTGTATGCGTTAGATTTTGTAAATGAAGATTCGGTCGTGACCAATATCTGTTTTAGTAAAAAATGAAGTGTAATAAGAAGATTGAAATTGATAATGGAAGTGGGTGCATACCGATCATTTTGGGAATTTACTGCACCATTTAAGGAAAACGATGCTTCATCTGTGAAGACTATTTTTTGTAAAGTTTCCTCACTGTCGTTGGTTGAATTAAAAAATGCTTCAAAAAAATCCGTGAATTTAATTTTGTCGTCATAGTACAGTTGTTGGTGATTCTGAAATTTGGACGACCTGTATTTAAATTTTTTTAATGTTTTAAAGAGCGAACTATTTAAAAGTCTTGTGCTATTGTTACTCTTGTACCAGTTTAAAATTTGTATTTGCGTTTTAGTGGAAAGCATTTTGTAAGTTAAACTATAGGGCTGCATTCTTAAAAATATGTGACAGCTGTCAAATACAACTACCAATTTGAACTACTCCAATGTTTTTACCTCACAGTACGAAAGTATTGTAATCGGTCGGCGTAACTTCGAGTGCAGCACTACAAAGTAGATCCCAGCGAACTATTAAAGAGAATTAACTTTCCTTTAAAATGAGCTACCATACTTAAAAATTGCTTTACCGTAAGTTGAAAAAAAAGAGGTTCAAACGTGAAAGTTTCAAAATGTATGTCTGTCTGTCTGTATGTACGTGTTCCAGTGCGATAGTGTCCACAAAAATCATCCGATCGTGATGAAATTTGGTAGCTAGGTTCAGATCCATGAGTAGACGGAATGATGAACTTTTGAGCGAAATCTGTCCATTCAAAATGGAATTCCAGATTTCGACTGTTACAGAGTGTATAAATACAAACAGGCTATTCGTAGCAAACCGGCACGTCTTTACATCGGCAACTAAGTGAACCATCCTAGAATTTTCGTTTGTTCGCGAACTCCTCCGGTAGCACAGTGGCAGCGCGTTTGGTTGATGTCCGGCGTCTCGGGTTCAACATGCATAATGTACGAGGTTTGTTTTATTTTATCCTATTAGACGTGTTAAGACACTTCTGGCCATTTGAAACGATTTTTTAAAAAAATAATAATGTATTTAACCCCGATGATCGTCGAAAGGGTGCAAAAAAACTAAGTTGTAGGAAATCATTGGTAATACCA
Source organism: Vesta saturnalis (assembly GCA_036346205.1). NCBI lineage: Eukaryota > Metazoa > Arthropoda > Insecta > Coleoptera > Lampyridae > Vesta > Vesta saturnalis. The sequence continues at coordinate 166,378 of JARFJB010001975.1, forward strand.
ATATAACTGTAAATTGGTAAGCGATTATTACTACATATCGAAGATATTTCTATGTATAACGTTACCTTGTTAAACCCCACAGTACACGGTCTTAAATTACATGTATAATTCATGGTTTATATCACATATGCTCGTGTATTTTTACATTCAATATAATATGTAAACGGAATTGGTTTAGTTTTCTTCATGTATTTTATTGTGAATTTCTTCATGTTCTTTGTCCATTTAACGTATATAATTTGAACGTCTCTTGTGAATTTACAACTACTAATAGTATATACTAATACTAGCAGATTCATAAAATACTTTGATTAGAAATAATCGATTTTTGTACAATCTTAATTATTTCCATCATTACATCTAACAGAAACTTAACAGATGTCTAATAACCCATTAAGTACCAAGCACATTTTTTTTTGGAATATAAACATTTTGTTTTTTGAAACCACTTGCAAAAAAAATAATTATCCTAAAATGTTTCTTATCAGTTTTTGATTTTATCGCACCTTTAATGAGATCAAGGCCGTCGTCACATGACGACATTGGGATAACATGTCTATATGTGCAGTTGTACATATTTACTTGCGATAATGATTTTAAACAAAAACACAAATTCTATTACTTATTAACATTTAATCCTCTCTTCTCTGTTTATCTCTTTTTGCAACGTAATGCGCATACGAATGCGATTTCAAAACAAAGATAAAGCTACTTTTCCGTGAATGGCTCGATATAAAATCCACGAGTTGACAACCGCCATGTCAACTAATCTTGTAAAGAGAGGCCAATGTCATTTTTTAGCTCTCAAAGTTACAGAATATTTGCCGTCAAACCAATCGTGTTGATCAACATCCCCCCATGAACTAGGTGTAGTTACTAATAATGCAGGGTTGCTTCACAGAAATTTTCTTCTTTTCTTTTCGGCTGAACCTCTGAGGTGCTACCAATTGGACGGCAACGGAATCAAAATTTGTTCCCATTGTAACACATTTGATGTCATTCCATTTCACAACAAGCACCTTCCTTTTTTTATCAAAACTAAATTCGTAATGACCTGTTGATTTTTCTGTTTCATCTATTTACTACTAGGAAGTGGACATTTCTGTAATCTATCTTCTCTCATCGGGTCTGTAGCACGAAAACCTTTAAGGTGTACTAAAAGGTCTAAGCTCGTAAAAAGATGGTGAAAATAAATGATATCACTTAGTGGCGATTTCACTAGCTCAAGCATATCTAACACCACTCGACTTCCTAAAGCAAGATCTTGCACCTCAGGATTATTTGAAGTTCCAGTATATAATTGAAAATTGTATCGAAAGCCAGATAAGCCACATAGAGCCTAAAACTTGTACCAAAATCTAATGGGCTTCCCCTTGATAAATTGCTTGAGGCCATTCTTCCGTAGTATTTGACAATCATTTCGTCGACTGACCAATTTTATCCAAAAATGCCTATTTGTTGAAAAGAATCCCTTCTCATGTTTAGGAGCGGTCTGATTTTAAAAGCATGAACTTCTTTATTAACGTTAGCTGTGTCATTACCCACAAAATGAATTAAGGATTTAATTTTTAGAAATCGATTCCTCGGGACAGCTTGTTTCACTATAGAATTTTCTACATCCTGATCATTTAACCAATATAATTTTTCAGAAGGTAGATTTATTGTAGTCGGATAATATCATAACACCCAGAAAAGTGTTTAATTCTTCCACATCCAAAAAATAATTTTTTTCTGGTTTTTGAAAGAGACATAGTAGTTTCTCGTGCAATATGATCGTTAACCGTTATGTTGGAGAATAACCTTTCTAAGCCTCTTTCACATTTTTAACTGTTTCTTCGACTTCATTAGTCTGGTCACGTAGCGGTTTATACTTTGGTGTTTCACTAGTCCATTCTGCTACTTTATCTGCCCGTTTCCGTTTTTTAGCTACAGATTTACCAGAAGTTGTTTGAGATCCAACTTGGCTTGCACTTGCATCTTGGCTAGATGTGGATGGCTGTGGTTCTATTGAAGACACTTCTGGCTCTGCTCCTATTATATGGCAATGAATTTCAAAAGTACCTGCAACAACAGATACTTCCGATACATCATTCAACGTTATATCATGATCCACTTCTTCTTCATCTGTATTTTCATCAACATTTGGTGGAATCAAAATAATATCTATATTGTCTATCAGATTGATAAAAATTATCGTCGTTTCCGATTTTTTCCATTTCAGCAATGGATAATGCTCTTTTGGTGTTGTACGCCATGTCTTTATAAAAAAATATGGATACTGTTACGAGACAAAAAAAATGTAAAACGAAACACTTGCCAATAAGAACAAATCAGGTGTTAGTATTTCAGTATGTAAAACTGGTAAATAGCACCACCACAAAAGTAACCACTTTCTTCGGGCTCGAACCCTCAAATGAGGGTAACAATAAAACAAAGGAAACTTATAAAAATAGAGCGGCATTGTTACACGTGTTGTTACCACAAGCTCCCAATGTTGTCATCTGACGACACCCTAATTTCAATCTTATTTACCAATAAAGCTGTCGTTATTTATGAGCCATAACATTTTATTATCCAAAGCTTAGTTGTATACAAAGTGCCTAATATTATTTATTTTTTACCAAGTTGTTTATAAGGGTGTAAAAAAAATAACATCAGTAATTTTATTAAAAATACAGTCTAATGAGTGTTTATTAAAATACCTAATATACACTATGTCTCTTGACACAGACTTCGGTTACGAAAAAGCCCTTAAGTTTTTCCTAAATTTCTCGAAAACGGATGAACCAAATGTAAATGCAATTGTAACATAAGAAGCAGGCTTTTTTTCCTTAAGAAGTTTTACATTTGACATTTTACTGTAAAATAATTAGGGGAGCCAATATTTACAATAGTTTATTTTAACATGGGAATTCTATGTCCAGAAATTCAAGAGAAACAATGTATGAAATTAAACATAACAGTTATTAAAATGCAAGGGATAACGTTTAATAATGCCGACAAAAATTATTTTGCTGTTATAAAATACGCTTAGGCCCTACAAAAAATTATTAAAAATGATGTCATCAGATGACAACATTGGTACTTAATGGGTACTGAATTATTGTCCTTCAGCTGTGAACTTTTAACTTAATTTTTTTGCTTGTTTGCACTATTATAGTTTAATTCCACATTAGCCAATACATTGAAATTATTGGTATTTGAAACTTTAAAAAAGATGATTTTGCATTATGCGGCCCATTCTTTGCTGGATTCACTTTCACTTTTCCATGTATAGCATTTATATCGATTAGCGTATACACTATGACCAGGTTTATAATATTCGGAGATAAGGTTACTTAAAGTGTTATAATCATTTGATTCTGGTTCACCAATTTATATGCTTCTTCATTTAAAGCATTTAATAAGATTGCCGCTTTCCTTTTCTCTTCTGTAATATCAGCTACAAAATAATTATCCAATCCTATCTTAAAAACATACCATTGAAAATTTTCTGGGTTAAATTCTCTGAGGTGCCCTGTGGATTCCAGAGTAGTATCTCTTAATGGCATTTTATCTTCGTCGTCAATTGTAAAGTATCAAATGGTAACTAGGACAATATACACTATGAACAATGTGACAATTGAAAATTGAAATTTGTAATGGAGTAAGTACATAATGAACTGTACTCGTAGTAAACGAAAGTTGACTGAAAGTAACAACAAAGTGAACAATAAAAGAACAATGATTAAGTAAAACGCTATTGCAATCTACAGAATAGAATTGGTTGTCATTTTACCATTACCTAGTACGACAACTTTACATTAGTCCTATTTAAGTAAAAGTCGTATTATCATTAGCTGTAAACATATCAAATTATTTCTTGTAAGTAATCAGTAACAAAATGTCTAAGTAAGTAATTGGAATCAATTTATTAATAATTTTGAAAATGGCTTTTAAAAAATGTATAGTATTTGTCAACCTCAGTAAACAAAAACAATATTACACTGTTTTCAATTATCGCTAGAATCTTGTATTGTAAATTTTTTTCTTAAATCGTCCATTTTTGGCCAATTACTCAAACATTTTGGCGCAGGAAAATTAAATTTTCCGACTATTCATGAAAACAGAAGCTATCAAGACTTTAATTTTTATTTTTAACATTAAAACGATTAATTGTTCCGGTTACCTTACTAACCAGAGCAATTGTGAAGTTTTACTACAAATTTGGCAATTTCAAAAAAATTACACATGAACTCGTCAGTAAAATGTCTCACTTGACTCAAAGTCTTAAAATACTCGGCACAAGGTGCCTCGACAGTTATTCAACTTTTTGCTGATTGCTAAGTAAGTATCTATTTTCTTATCCGTTGTGAGTGAAAGTTAAAATACATCTTTATCCAGAGAAAGTGACAAATCAAATAATAGGGACAATGATTGGTTGATAATATCACTCTGTTTCTTCAGGCAATAATTCACGTATAGCCCAGGAAAATTACTAAAAAAAATTAATTCACCAAATCTGAGAGAGTTGGTATTTATTCAGAATTCCTTTCGGTACATCATACTAAAAGTCCTGAAAATCCTTTACAGGGTTTTTTATAGTATTGTAAAGTAAACTTTTACCACTACATGTATCAAAACCTATTAATTGTTCTATTGATAGCGTATTAGCTTCAATTGAATAGCTTTATCAGAAACGGTGTGGCGGGTCCCCTCGTAATTCAATGATTTTAAATAAAATCAAGCTTGTTAACCCCTTCCGTGTGTTGATTGTGCCACCAAGATTAATAAGTCAATAAATCGTTTGTTATCAAACCACTCACCACTCAATCTATGTTCACAACTACATACACTACTAGTAACAATAACAACATACCCATCACGCCATTACTTTATGAAGTAGGCAGAAAACCGTATTTTACTTATTCTAACACTTTTTTATTTCTAAAACTATTTGATTCTCATTCTAAACCTGCTTGAACACACGTTTTCAAGACTAACTATCTGACACCATGACCAGGACGAACTAATTCAAATCAGTGATCCAGCGAAAAGGCCTTCCGTGCCCCTCTCTGACCACATGAAATGTTAATTAGTAATTTCTAATGGATAAAAGGTTAAGCGGACGTAAATTTTGTACAGTTTCTTCAAAGATACTCTATTATGCTCCGTGTTAGTGTTTTGGAAACCCAAGAGCTCTTTTTTTTTGTCTATATTAATTTAGGTTTCAATAGCTACACCATCAAGTGGCTTGGCATGAAAATAGCGTTGAAGAAGAAAATACTATATGTCATGGAAACAATTTGAGAAACGAGTAAACCAAGGAAAACTTGCAGATAAAGTTTATATCGTAAAAAAACAATTTCGCATTTACACGTTTATCAGATGATATAAGTGGATGTCATCCTTTTAAATACTACAGAACTGATTAACCACTATGAATATAGGCGTATTAAAGAAAATAAAAACACAGTAACAGTGGAGTGCAAGGCTATGATAATGGGGCCAATAGGGTTGGTGTTTATAACGGTGTTCAGTAATATTTCATAAATACCTATATTGACCAGGTTTGGTCCGTGTCCTACTCATAGCCTTAATTTCATTGGCGTTCATGAAAAAATGATAGTCATATTCTTCTGGGTGCTTCAAAATATCTTTGTTTATTTTCCAGGAAATGGGAAAAACTTACACATAATTTGAAAGTGACATTGCTCTACTGGTTCGTGTTCTGAAGAACAACCTGTATCTGCACTTCATAATAAACAACAGAAATTTAAACTCTGAATCCCTATCAAGAGTTACAAATTTGTTAAAACATGCCGAGTTTTAATTCATATGGGTACAAGGTTTATGGAATTAGCTTCTTTGTAATGTGAACCGAGTGAATTGCACCTCACAGCTCAAAACTATATCTCCACATGAAAGTGACCGGGGCGTCAAATTCGACGAAAGAAAGTATTATAAAGAACACAACTGAAGCAAGGTAACCAAATGAAACTTTACAGCGATAAAAGGAAGCGACAAACGAATGGTATCTCAACAAGCCGAAGAAGAAGGTTATCTTCTAACTCAACTTTTATTAAAGAGTGTAATGCAGTTTTCGACAGTACTATTGTGCAATTAGAGTAGCGGTTACTAAAATTCCGGTTTCGCTTGCTTGGTGGGAAATATTTTGTCATCGATGAAATAAAAATAAAACGTTTCAAATTTCAAGCGTAAATATTAAACTGCGTTAGATATTTTGATTCATATGTACTGATTCCTATCCAAATATTGAAGTTTCTGGCGGAATATTTCCCACACCTCTAGCTACAGCTGCTTCGTATTAAAGGAGTTTTTGTAAGCTCAAATTAATAAACAATTATTTATTCATAGGTCAGGAGCATTTGACTAATATTTCTACATTAACAATAAAGAAAGAAATAGAAAATTTTCTAAACGCTGACAGTATTGCGTTTACCTTACACCAAAGACTATTCTCCCACTTAACCTACTATAAATTTTTACAATAATGTCAATGTCCGAGCCGGCCTTCGAACCCCAGACCGATGTATGCAGAGTCTATTGACCAATCCACCGGTCTACTCTCGTTGGATTTGCTGAGGTTAAAGCGAAAAAGCCACTCCTTTAAAATCATGTAGACATAAACAAATAAATGGACTTGTGTCCAGATTTGTTGGTGACTTGTGCCCATTATAACTTAAATGTATTTATGCACACACGGGTACTATGCGGTACATGTTATTTATGATTTTTGAGCGCAAAGCGCCTCATTTCTGCTCTCCGACGCGAAATTGTTTCCCTACCGGATACAACTAAGAGCAATGGGACAAACATATAATAAAAGCATTCTAAATTCTGCTAATTCTAATGCATTGCCAACAGAAAGGAGAGACTGAGGCTGATAATTGCGACCCCCCAATACCTTCAACAATTCTAATATTAAAAATAATAATAATAATAACACAGAATTGAGTATGTAAGTATAAAAGCAGGCAAATGAAATGTTTACGCTGGTTGAACCATCTTTTCAAATTAACCGCTTTCTTATAACCTGTTGTTTTCAAGATTGAGTGCTTGTTTACACTCACGTGAGAGTATGGGGGAAAAAGAAACAAATGTTAGGTGTTCTCACCGTACGCAGTATCTTGTAGTGTCGCATAGTACTGTTATTAAGCTGTAGTTAAGCTCTGTATCCGTTAATTTAATCAAAATTAAGTTCAATGTTTTTATCATTGATGGTGGTTTTGTATTCTCATTACGTTAAAACGTTAAATTGGAAATAAAAATAATATAAATACAGAATCTAAGCACAACCAAGTGAAGTTGTCCTTTCCAAAATTGTGACCATTTAATTAAAAACTATGAAGCTGGTAAATAATTTTTAGAAAAATAATTTTTGGAATCCAAAGACCGTGATGTGTTTGAAACGATGGCAAAATACAATTAAGATCGATTTTCTAGTTCTTCATTTGTCTTTCATTTTATTCTGAGTGTAGTTAATCCTCTTCATATAACATTTCAAAATCCAAACTCTACATTAAGAAAACCTAGCCGGGTGATTATATCCGTTATTTCACATTCGGAAGAATAGCGAGCTAGTGGTGCAGTTCTGTGGCCAAAGATTATGAGATTCGCACAGAACCGCGACTTATCTCTTGATCCTGTCCGTATTTCTAAAAACGTGCATCAGTTGTAGGAGTATGTAAATAAATAGCTATAAAATAAACGTTAAAAAGGATCGCTTGGGTACTTAAATAATCATTGTTTACTCACTGATGGTCAATCTGAATTTATGCCTAGTTCTTCATCTACTAGAGCGGTTTATGGTTTGACCGAGGGCGTTGTTTATGCTCTTGAGAGGTCTATTATATCATCCCATATTATTAAAGAAACTAAACCGCAATGGTATACGTTTCAAAAACTTATCTCATAAATCGGAAATAACGTCAATAATTTAACGTTATGTGTCGAACGTATATAGATTGAAATATCACAGAGATCAGTACTAGGTCCTCCATTGTTTTAATTTATGTAAACGACCTATCAATGTCAGTTAGGCCAAACAATTTGCGGACGGTACTACTTTATTATGTGAGGAAGATGGTGCCAATAACTAAAATGCTAGTATTGGTAAAACAATTAACACAGTTCAAGATTCGTTAGCCAGAAGTCAACTAAAGCACAATCCCATCAAGACGCAAGAAATTAAACTGAATCCTAAAAAATATATATTTAGCATTACAATTGAATTAGATTGGGAACCCCACATTGACACATTATGTTTTACATTAGCTCCCAACAACTCTTTAATGCTACGAAAACTTATAGCTATGCTTTTATCTCGTTACTTTTCTTTTATTTATTCCAGAAGTGATTATGCAATTATCTTCTAGGAGAAATCATCTCAGTCAGTTAAGGTCTTTAGACTACAATAGTGAGCAATACGATTAGTGGCTAACATTTGTTGTAGAGATCACTGCCGAGAACATTTTAATCAGTACAAAATAATACCAGTTCCATGCATGTATAGATACGAAGCCGTTCGTAAAGAAGATGAAAAAATCACTCAAATAAACACTTGTCCTTTAGACATTAAACTTATATACCCACTTTAACCTTACTCCGTGGAATTCCATAATTAATAGCACTAATGTTTTAAATACAATATAATTCCACAATTTCTTCTTTATAATAGTTATATATAGAAGGTTAATTTTATAATTAACGAAAATTCAGAAATTTTAAATAGAGACCCTACAACAAAATTTCACAGAGATGTGTGACAAAGTTTTCAAAACCGCAATATCTGGTTTACAGATTTAGAGGAACAATAAGTGCTATATAAAAACCCACAATCGCCAAAGCTATACGGTCTCATGAAAATCCACAAACCAAATATGCCTAATAGGTCAGTAGTTTCTTACATCTAATCATACTTTAGCAAATAAAGTAAACCACAGAATATCACACAATTAAGAGCACATATCAAAACATTCTGTTTAGAATTCTTTAGAACTAATTAGTAAAATTACCACTTCATAATATGCTTGTAAGTTTTGATATTACTAGTATGCCTTCTAAAATACTCCCTCAAGAATGTATGCGTTTATTAAATAAATTTTGATTTAATAATAATGTTGTTTTAATTACGTTCAATAAGATTTATCTACAAAAAAAAATGGTTTAGCTATGGAGAGTCTAATTTCGTCCATTTTAGCGAATATTTTTATGGATAATTTAGAAGATCAAATTTTTGAATGAAATGTTTCTGATAAGATTGTATTTTGGTTTCGTGGCGTTGATGAAGATTTAGCATGCCTTGATAGTTCATCAGATGTCATTGATGAGTTTTTAATTAATGTTAACAATTTACATTCTAACATAACAATTACACTAGAGAAAAAGCCAAATAGAACCATTAAGTTTCTAGATTTAAACATAAAAATTAATACACTGAACAAGTTTGATTTCTCCATACCCAGAAAACCTACACATACAAAAATTACAATTCCAAACTGTTAATGTTACCGTAGAATACGTAAGCTAGCTGTATATAGATCTTTAGTACATAGAGCAAGGTCATTACGACTCAACCGAACAAATTTCAATACAGAACCATTAGTTATAAAACAAACTGCATAAGTAAATGGTTGTATTTTAAATATAATCGACACTTTAGTTAAAAATCTACAGTGAAAAATATCTATAAAAAACATTTCTCATTTAACACAGAATCGACATACAATAAATACATACCAATTTCATATTTTGGAAAAATATTAGAAAGAGTAGCTAACATATTACAAAAGAAGAAGAGATACAAAGTAACTTTCTAACCTAATCTTCTTAAATGTTTATTTAATACGAAAGATCCAACTAACGACAAACCTATTTTTGTTATAGTATCTATCTACCATAATTCAACCTTATCCAACACATAACTGAATGAAATTTTGTAAATGGTCTCACAGAAACGACATTTTTTTCTGCATTATAACCATTTCATACGTGCAAGTTTGTAATACATGAATGGATTGAAAAAGGAAGACCCCAAAGAATTTAGAGTATATATGAAAATGACGAGAGGAAAGTTTGATGAACCATTAGCTTCAATTTTTTCCAAAATCCAAAACCAGCTAAAGCGAAATTGGAAATATGCCTAACTTATTTGGCGAGTGGAGTTAGTTATCGCAGACTTCAGAACACTTTTAGAGTTTCTAAGTCAGCTACAGTCCCTAGCCAAATTATTAGACGCACTACAAGATTTCATGCAAAATATTAATTACCGAGTGATATTGTACCGTTTTATTGTTTTAATTTGATTTTTTTTTATTTTTATATTATCAAATCAATAACCGATTAATTTAACATAAATAAAACAGCATTAATTTAGAAAATCATATGTTTATTAAGTTTTAAAGAAAAGTGAAAATAATGTAAGTAAAAGTCAATATTTAGTTGAGCCACCTTTAGCCGTTATCAAAGCTTTAATTCTGCGCGGCATGCTATCAATGCAAGACTGTACTGTCTCCTGCATTTGAAGATGATGATTCCACACATGAATAATCTTTTGTAGGAGCTGGGTTTTGTTGGTGATCACATATTTAGCCACTACTCTTTTCATCATCTCCCACACATTTTCAATTGGGTTCATATCGGGGCTATTACCCGGCCAATCCAACAGAGGGATATTTTCTTCTGCCAAAAAAGCTTTAACAGACCGAGCAGTGTGGCAGGGAGCTCCATCTTTCATGAAAGTGAATGGTTTCCCATTTGGAAACCATTCACTGAACTGCGGAATCAACCGATTTTGTAATACTTCTTTATATTGATCTTGCCTCATTATTCCTTTTACGACGTACAGACGTCCAGTGCCCTTGCCGCTGATGACTGACCAAATCATCACTTTGGTGGGATGTTTAACCGTTGGAACGACACAGTCAGGATGAAACTTTTCTCTATGACGAGGACGCACATACAGAGCTTTATTCTGCATAATTTCGAATGTGCTTTCGTCACTGAAGCAGACCTGTATAATAATAATATATCAATTTTATATTAAATTACAATATCTTGCCGATCTCAAGAAGTCCACATCTTTGTCTTGCCATTGTTTGGCCCACTTCAGGCTTCCTGGCGGGGCGACAGGCCTTAAAATCTAATTCTTTCAATTTTCTTCGAACAGTGCGGTCAGTGCGCTAGCATCCTGGAGTTGTGATTTTATCACCTTTGTGGTAGCAAATCTGTTTTCTAGGCAGATTTTCTTCAAACAGCTCCCTGACCGTGGAGTGAAAATTGGTTTTCTACCGCATATTTTCTTTCTTTTCGAGCTTAATTCCTCACCTGACTCAATTTTCTTTTTTATGCGTCGTACACTAGCTTCAGAAACCTTCACTCTTCGTGATATTTCCCGGTTTGTAAATATTTTCGCATTCACAAGGGCCTTCACTTCAGTTTTTTTACATGATGAAAGATCGCCTTTTCTACCCATAATGAAAATAGTCCAATTATTTTTTTAAAACACTGCATACAAAATAAACTAATAACTGAGTAGTATAAAACTGTTAAACACACAATCGCAGTTTCATAAAGCCACAGAAACACATCCGTACCTCACGCGATTCCGATCGCGACTGATACAGGTTTGTACTTGTTTACGTTCATGTATCACTTTGTCAACACAGTGTTGCCATATATTAAAAATAAATACAAATGGGTAGTCTACCACACATCTTTTAAATAAACATCAATAATATTGTTGTTTAAATATACCATTACTGCATAAAAACTCTTAAGAAACATAAAATTATTAAAAAAATACAGTGCGTCTAATAATTTGGCCAGGGACTGTATATCGCAATTTATACCTGAAGTGTGCAGTGCAGTATATGAGGGATTAAATAATTTTATTAAGGTAAATCTTACTTTAAACTATTTTTTATTTCTAATTACAGATTCACAATTCTTATTTTATATATTTTTATTAATGAAAAAGATAGAACAGGTACAAAATCATTAATGTAATAACGGTTGCAGCTTTAAAGTTGCGAGAATGTTTTGTCATACGCTAATTAGAAAATATTTGACCCAGAAAAGCTTTCTGCGGAATAACTCGGATTCCGTGTCGACAAAGTTGTCAGTGGCTGGGTTTTTTCACCCACATGTGTTGAAGAAGTTGATTCCGTGATAGAAGAAGGTGAAAATTGCGTACGCGATTCTCCACTGGATGCCAATTTTGCTCTTAAATCATTTACTCTGCTTCCAGTTAAAATAGACTGGAATTCCTTTAGTAGGGTAAAATTCTAATTAAGGGTTAGTGCTAATAACCACTAGCAGTTGATATGCATTTCAGATGGTGTCTAGATTTCGGCCCATAAATACAATAAGAATACAATACAATAATGGCAGTAGTAATAGCAATAATGATAATAATAACTGACATAGCTGCCTCCAAAAATGCAAACATCGAACAAACAAAATAAAGAAAAAAACTAAAAGTGATAAACAAAGAATATTGCCTTAATCTTATTTAATTTAATGACGGGGGATAAATATTTCAAAAGTTGATGTTCACGGTGCCATATGTACCGATTTATTAAAGAAAATTGTCCGTAGCAGGTAAGTTTCTCTAAATTCTCAAATGATGTAATGGGACTAATGGAGCAGCTGATTTAAGCATAACAATAATAACCATCCATAACACAGGAAACACTGTTTACTTCCTTAAAATGGTATGCACGGTAGTAAAGAGTTTCATTTTTATTTAAATTCTCTTTCAAATAATATTATAATACAACAAATCAACCTAGTGGAACTTATACAAATAGCAACATCTGACGTGACTAATAACAGTTAAAATCTAAATAAGTGTGCATATTTTGATTTATAAATTACAGACATTTACTTCTCTAACATAAATGGCATGGAGACATTCAACCAGAATTAAACCTCAAAAAATAAAATTGACTTTTACTGATTTACTGTCATTGAACCATAGAACTATGACAATTTACGTTGTTAAATTATTCACCTATACGAACATTAAAAAAGCATCATTTCAAATTAATTTCCCATCCCATTCTATCTAAACAATGTAATAACGACGTTTTGAAAATATAATAGACTTTAAACGGTTTTCAGAAATGTAAATTGTTGAAGTTTGAGTGTTCGCAAATTGTTTTCTTTATTAGCATTGTGCAATGCAAATAATGATTTTTTTCACGATTCACCTACTAACCTAACCTAACAACCTATGGCATGTGTAAAGTAAATATTAAACTCATTAATCCAACTACTAATTAACCCATTGGAATTGTGAGCCACTTATTGTAGAAATTATTTAGCATAAATATCAAAAATAATCAATTTAAGGATAGTTTTATGTAAATGTTTATTGAAACGGAATGTTAAATATTATTACCTACACTTAAGCAGAACATATCAAGTTTGCAATCTGAACATCTGCTCATTAATAGGTATCAACTAACATAATTGTAATTAATGATTGGATATAATCGTTTTACATTGGTAATTGCTATATATTAAGGTTGTCAAGAAGTCTTTTAAACAACGACGTGTCAATTAGTCTGCAAAACATGTATAAAAAAACTACTATTGTTCTTTTAATAAAACACTCATAATTAGTTTAAACGAAGCTTACAATTTTACGAAAAGTTTAGATACTTTAATTAAATAAGATGTAAAACTTTGAAGGAAGTTTTTGACGTATTTAATTTAAAGCACAACTAAAAAAAAATGATGTCAACCGAAAGCTTTATAATTATATATAATTATCAAACAACATTTTGTATTTATACAATTTGCAACTTAAATTAACAAATCCTGTATTTTTTGGATTATGATATTAAAACGATTAAGAAATGAATAATTAATTGTTTCAGAATGTTTTTTATTGTGCATTTAATCCTGAAGGGTATGGAAGAAATCAGTCTTAAAGATGTAAAATATTAAACGTAAAAAGAAAACGTTATGAATCCTTTATTACTGCTATCACGTGTTATGGAATTCAAATATTTAACTTATAATTAAGCTTTATGTGCCAACGGAACCATAAAGTGACACCACTGAACCACTTAATATACATATTAACCCTAGAATGGTAACCTTAAAATAAGTATACGTTAATGATTACGGCTCGTAAATTTCACGACGAATATAAAAAACACAAAAAAAAAATTATTACATTTTTTTTTAACGTCTATAAACATACTGAAATGTAATTTACTTCTACACTTGACTAGTTTATAGTTGGTGCTTCACGCATGGAAGGTAAAAGGACTACTCCTTTACCTTTCTTTGCTCCCTACCGCGTAAAGTAATGATTTCTGGGGGTAATTCTCGTTTATTTTGTCTGATTGTCCAGCTAACGTAAGGTTCTTTTAGCTGTGATGTTGCACATGGTACCTAAGTAAACCAATTATTCATAGTGACATTGGGGTTACTTCCATGTATAGGACGTGTGACTCCTTTTACATAATAGTATCATTGAGTAATAAATTCATTACTCAATGATACTATGATAATGCTTGGGTATTGGTTCTAGTTGACTTTCCCAGATATGGGTATGCAATTACCACATATTTTATCCCTACTTCACAAACCATGGTAGCCTTAAACCCATACTTAGCTGGCTTATTTGGGGTGCACGTTTTACAAGGACATCCTCCTCTAAAATTGCTCATCGATTCTTACGAATGACCTCTAATCATTCTAATTTTTAAACATTTTAGCAGCTTTTAATGTGCAATTAATTTATTCTGATTCATTAGGATCAAATCAAATGTCGTAATTAATTCCTATCATATCTAATCTTTAAAAATTTGGCTCCCATTGTTAGAAGAGAGGAACTTAATGTATTGTAAACCTTTTAGCTGACCCTTAATGGATACTTGTTGCAAACTTGAAAATAAACTGAGAGGTCGCTACAACAGTCGCCTAATATCAAATATTTCTCAGTTGCTAGCTGCTAGGCTAGAAGAACATCGAACAACTCGAAATTTCTAATTTATTTTTTTCTGGCGTTATTACAAATGCTAGAGCAAAAATACAAACAGTTCTTCATGGCAACTTGTTACGGGATTAACATGGTAGTCAGTTTTTCAATCGGACGTTTCCTACTTTTATATCCATCATCAAGTTATTGTTTTAAATACGCTTCTGACATTTGAAATTCTGGAATGTATCACATATGATTGTTTTATTGTGTTTTGAACCTTTTATAGACCATAATCACGAAATGTTTGAATACAGAGTACTAAAATAAAATATTGTTAATTGTGTAACTTAACATAAAAAACTAAATACTTATAAAATTAACATTCAAGTTACCTATTTATATGATCATTATCAAACATTGCTAAAATACTTATGTATAATTTCCAAAAAAAATTGATTTTGCCAAGCCGATAAACGAGTTTTTCATGAATCCCCCAAAAATAAGTAATACCTTACTGTTCTATCTGCGACACCATAACAACGATATGATGTTCTGAAAAAGAATAAACAAAAACAGGCGGCTTTGAAAAAAATATAGATAGACTGCTTTGAATTAGTTCAGTATCTCTCATAATTTTGTATTGTACAATTTTGTATGGTACTAGTATTAATTTAACTCTGAATTAATTAATTTGTGGTAGTGTAGAAAAATATGATATGCTATCGTGTTACATACTATGTCAACGAAATTCCAAAGTTGCGGAAGGAATGTATTTAAACAAATATCCAAAGAGACAGCAGTATCGTAAAACCACATTCATGAATTTATCAGTCAATTTAAGAGAACATGATGTATTTAAAAAGCCTGGACATTCCTATAAAAAAGCAAATAATGTTTTAGTAGGTGTTACGGAAAATCCAGAAATTTCTACAATACACATTGAACAAACAATTGGAAGGGCCCATTCTGCTGTTCACTTTATTTTACAAAAAGAAAAAATACCTCAATTTAAAATTAGGGGCTTCGACCAGGGGATTCACCGAGGCGCAGAGAGTTGTGTGAATGGTATACCACACAATGTGCAGATTATTGGCAACTTCCATATAAAATCATTTGGTCGCATGAAGAAATGCTTTAATATGTGGGCTGCAATATTCGGAATGCGAATAATAGGTTCATTTTTCTATAACGGATATTTAAATTCTGAACGCAACCAAAATTGATTAGAAAATGAAGTAGAAGCAGCTGTAGCTGATTTACCTCAAACTGATATTGAAGATTATTGGTTTTTACAAGACGGTGCTCCGGCACATAATTCCAGAGCCGTACTGAAATATTTATCAATAAGGTTTCCAGCAAGATGGATTGGAACATATTCGGAAGTAAAATGGCCAGCGCGATCCTCCTTCTATAAATGTATTATATTTTGTAGAATATATTTTACAGTACGTCCCAAAATATCAATGAGTATTAAATCATCTAGAACATACGAGATTAATTGGCAGTATTGGGAGCCCCATATTTGATATTACAACGGACCATATGACGTCAAAACATCTCGTTGCTACACAATTCGAGGTAATAATCCAGGATCGAACAGAGTAGAATGAACAGGGATACAAACTCCCTCCTGGTAGTTTAATCTGGTAGACGGACGGTTCAAAAACCCGAGACGGGTGCTGGAGCGGGCATACACGGTGTGAAGCCAGGGTAAAATCATACCGTCCCTCTTGGCAGGTACGCCACCGTTTTTCAAACGGAAATATATGCGATACTTCAATGTGCGCGGGAAAATAATAGAAGGACCTACACTGGAAGTCGTATCTATATTTTATTTGGCAGATAGGCGGGCTTAAATGCACTATCAGGATTTAAGGCCTTATCTAAACTGTTCATTACACTATTATCTAATTATATGTAAATTAGAAATGTGACACACTTAGTGGGGGTTGCATTAATATGCAATTGCCACATTTGTTATTTTAAAACAAGTACGTTAAAATACTCAGTCATTTTCGAATTTTGGTTGAAAACAGTGGTAAAAATAGCATCTTCCGATTTTTCTCTAGCAAAACGTTTAAAACCTAGTTCGCTCTCTGACAAATAGTGTACAGTATACAGATTATTAAAAGAACAAGAAAAGGGTGTTTTGAAAGAAAACGCCCTCAACAGAAAGAAAAAACAACGTTTATATGAAGAAGAAAAAGTTTATGTTAGAAGAAAAATCCATTTCTTCTACTTCAATAAAGAAATTCGTACCCGCAACAAAATAGTAGCAGTACTAAAAGAAGACGTTGATGGACCGCAATTGTCTCAGTCAACACTTCATAGGACACTACAGGAACTTAACTTTTCCTGGGAAAAAATGAATCGCAAGTCAATGCTAATTGTTAATCTCAAAATTGTTTCTTGAAGACGCAAATACCTTCGTATGATAAAGAAATTGAATGAAGGATACACTGTAAAAAAAATTTGGCAAGATAAAAATGTTCAAGTCGCCATCAAGCTGCCCAAGAGGGTTGGTCAACTGGAATAAATCCACCTTCGGGCAAAGGTCGACGACTAATTATTACAAATACAGGTTGCGCTAATGGATTCCTAAAAAATGGTTTACTTGTGTTTGAGTCCAAGCGCACAGGGGATTATCACGAAGATATGAACGCTGACCTTTTTAAAGAGTATTTTGAACAAATGATAGCAAACATTCCAAGGGGAGCTGTAATTGTTCTGGATAATGCAAGTTATCATTCTAGGCAAGTCGAACGCTTACCAACAACTGTATGGAAAGAAGGAGACAATGCCCAATGGTCAACACCAAAACAGATACAATTTGAAGAAACTATGCTCAAACGGGAGCTTTGAGCTATAAAAATCAGCATAAGTAACAATTTTTTAAGCATGTTAAATTAAATTTAGAATTTACATCAGTTCTACATACATAAAGCTCAGTTGGTTAGAGCGGTATTCTAGCAATGTACATATCGTAGGTTAAAATTCTACTCGTTGCAAACTTTTTATTTATGTATTTAATAAAATTAGTAATAATGGTTAATGAACTCTGCTTCCCACGGGATTACTGTACATAGATTACCACCATATCACTGCGAACTCAACCTCATTGAGTTAGTTTGGGCTGAAATAAAGAAGTGAGGTAGGTCGTAACAATACGACTTTTAAATTAAGTGAAGTGACAGCTTTTAATGCAAGCCATAGATAATGTCAATGGAGAAAAGTGGAAAAAGTGTGTTAACCGTGTAATTAAAGAGGAACAGAGTACCTTGATGTAAGAATGAAAGGAACTATAGAACCTGTTGTAATATCCGCAAATCAAATCGGATGAGGATGATAAAGACTGTTAGTTACATATCGCATTTGTCTCCAAACCCTACCTTTGTGACAATATTAAATGTAAACAAATGAATGGCAACTATATTTATAATTACTTTTATATTAATTAAAACATTAAGATTTTGAAATAGCCACAACTAAAATAAATCTTTAATACTTTCAGGCTTATGTTGAATTTTAAAGGGTGGTCTTGTGTTTGCAAGCGGCACATTTACAGCATCTTCGTTTAGACTAGCCCGGTTTGCTACTGATTTCTGTTTGCCGCTTCCATGCAAGAAAACGACACTATTTTACTAATAACATGATTTATTACTCTTTGATTTTCTGGGACGAACTTTAACAAGAATGCAGCAGAAAATATTTTCTCATATTAATAATTATTGGACAAATCATAAATCTCAATTAAAGGTAGAAACTTTGTGATCTGTTCTACTGACAAAAATAAATATGCGTGCAATGAGCTTTATTGGGAAAAAAAAGGAAAAGGCCACGTATTTCAATCCCTCCCCAAGGGGGAGGGCAGGCTGCCCGAGCTTTCCAAGCTCCTTCAACCACAGCCATGAAGTCCCAGCATAAATACATACATTATAATGTATATGCACGGTGGGATTAAGAATGGGTGTGGCCAGGATAGGATCGGAGGGTTCTGAAGGGGAAAATATTACCCCAGAATTCGACTGTGTGTATATGCACATGGTGCGCACATGCGCAGTTGTTCATGCCTCCTGAGAAAACCTCATACAAGGTAGACGGTAAAGGGAATAGAACCAATTACCTCCCGAATGTTAAGCAGGTCGTGTCACCACTACGCTACTAGATCGGTGCTTTATTGGGAGTTACTGGAAAACCAGCAACTGTGTGAATTAATTCACTTATATTTAGAATGTTATAGTCTATGAAGTTTTCGTGTATATTGTGCATCGACCATTGAGCCATACTTTAATTCCTTACTAATTCTAAAGCAATATTTTGTGTAACCTGTAAGGTACGTTGGTACGCATTCCTACATATTTAATAAACTATACTCTATTCTATTAATACTAATTTTGGTTTAGAGGATTTTTCGATATATAAAAATCTGAACAAATGTCCAGATTTTTTGTTTTACAGAGTTGGTCACCTTATTCTAATGTTTACTGAACAAACACAAAAAATACGGATACAACGCAAACTTTGCTTGTAAATTCAAAAATTATGATTGATTGATACAAACATTGCATTGAAAATAAAATGACCAAAAGTTTTGGAATTTCAAAACGGTTTTATCAGACTCAGCCCTGCTTCATTGAAAATGAATTTTCATCATATTCTTAATTTTTTTAAATCAAAGCCGCCTTGGTGGTGGAGAAAAAAAAACTATTTTCTTTGCAGTTAAAGTACCTTTTTTGTGTATTATGGAGCGAAATTTTATTAAGAAAAGCTGTTCAGAATCGAAACGTAATAATTACTGCAAGATTTGAAAATAATCGGCACAGTTTCATAAAACCGTTATGTTTATTTATTAAGACAACTATCATCCATTACATCTAGGAACCTATGCATACAAAATTTCAAACTATACATTGTCATTTGTTTACAAACAATACTTTTTGTCATTATTGTGAAATTTAGCAGTGGATTTTTGTTCTTCTTCTTATCCAAATTGTTTGTCATTGTAATTATCTAATCAATGACATTTCAATAATTGTCATGTAACAGTAACGTCTATTTGTAATCAATAACAAAAATAATTAAAAAAGAAAAGAAAACGTACATTAAATAGTAAAAAGAACAACTATTCGATGTAGCCTCCAACAACTTCAAAGCATCTCTCCAATCTAATTCGAAATTCTTTGTATACATTTCTTAGTATGTCTGGGTGATTTCATTTACAGCATTAATTATTGTTTGTTTAAGATATTCAATATTGTGGTTCATATCTGTTTGGTACACTTTCTGTTTTAGGTAGCCCCATAGAAAAAAATGCAAAATTGTTAAGTTGGAAAAACGGAGTGGAAAGAATGTCGGTCCATACCATCCTATCTATCGTTCCGTAAAATATTCATCCAGCCATCCTCTTATTTGCAAATTCGAATGTGACGAACAGCCATCATGCTGATACATTTTACGCCTTTGCTCCAAGGGAAAGTTCTCTCATTCTGGTAATAAAAAGAAAATACGGACCAATTGTTCTGTATGGGAAAACAGCATACCAAACATTTACCTTTTTAAAAATAATTCAAATCTCTTAAGATCTTGTACAGGCAAGTTGCAAATGAGTTTTGGATATTTCCTAAAGATTTTGAATAATCAAAGTTAAGATTAACATAATTTATTATAGCTTAAAATGGTTATTTCGGACAAATTTAAATCATAACCTTAAAAAGGTTTAAAGCCAAATTTATCTATATGAGTATTAAATTATTTAAAAAAAAATGTATTAAACGATTTTAATGTGGGTCATGATCTCTTCACAATGACATTACATTTTACTAAAAAACCGTTTTTTATTTAGTTTTTTACGATCTTTTAAATTGATAATTAAAATTCTTGAAAAAATGGACAGGGTTTGTTCATAAATTCTGATTCAAAAATTTTAAAATAGTTGTTAAAACATTATGAAATTTAGGATTTTAGATTAATCTTTGTTTTATAGAAAGTTTTAATTTGGTTACTAACGGAACGTTTTTAATATACGATTATAACAAATATACCATTTTCTGCAATTACTTCAAATATTAACGTAATAATTAAGTTTAATAAACAGAGAGTGCCGAAATATTTGTTACTGAGTAATGATTGGTACTGTTGTCTAAATAAATTAGTTCCATAATCTACTGTTAAGTACTATTAACGTAATAATAGTAAACAATGAAATTATTTTATTACTACACTTAAATCTGCAACCTAAAGTGTTACGGTACTATTGTATTAATTTCCTTAATAATAAGCTGCACAGTAACTATATAAATTGTACTTATTAATTATATAACTAATACCTTGTTTGTTACACAGTTATTTATTAAAGAGTAGTGACGTATAGATTAAGACTTAGTAGTGTAATAATAATCACTGCAAGTCTCTTACATATTATTGCTTCAAATATGAATATAGTCCAAGTCACGTCTTCTGCCGCAAGTGACCAACAACTGGTTCCAGTTACGACGAGCGCCGTGAATCTTTACAGCGCACTAAATACAATTGAGAAGATTATAACTTGTCTATTCTTAGAGATATTAAGTTGTTTATGCAAAAAGTAAGTTAGAAAGAAAGGGACAATTGGTACATAGAATACAAATCCCTTAACCATATCACGAGTAACTTCTAGTTGTTATGAAATAACTACAATTCACGTTATTCTATCCCTAGCTCAACAATTGGACTGCAGGTTGCGCACAAAACTTTGTTCATAATTAAAGTGTTGAATTTGGTGTCACCTTTGAGGTTAGACAATCTATATTTCAAAGTTTATTATCATTTTATTGCTAATTTAAAAATTGAGGTGATACTAAAGTGTATATTAAGTTATAAGTACATGTATTTGTCACAATCGCGTCAACGCGGGAGAAAGCGCAATGTGTGTTGTGATTTCCTGAAACACAGTCGCCTGTTACAGATCAGTAACGTGTGGACGAGATCCTCCAGATTTTCAGAACATTAAAGGATGATACAAGAAGTTTAAAGAGACTTACAGTGTTAGTGACAAGGCAAGAAGTGGTAGACCTGTAGAGAATGACGACACCGTTTATACCGTCCGTACAGCGTTTGAACTCAGCCCTCAGATATCGACGATTCGTGTTTCCAGAGCAACATGAATATATCAGAGCACTGTATTGAAAATTTTATACAAACGGCAGCACTTCCATATATTCAAAGTGCAATTATTTCAAGCTTTGGATCGGTCCAGACGTGCTGGCTTTACTAGCAATATGCTGGAACCAATCGATTCAGACAGTGACTGCCAAAATAGTTTGTTTATGGATCTGGATCAGAAAACAACGTATCATAATAGAGCAAGGATAAAGTTAATCTACTGAACTAAACACACGTATGTATTCAAAGAAGTACTTAAAGAAGTACTCAGAATAGGTAGAAATTTCTGTAACTTTGCTTCATAAAGTATAAAGATGTTTAAGTTACTCCGCTGAATTTAGAAAGTAGCAAATAATACAATTTAGACATAAAACGAGTTAAGAACTCAGATTATAGTGACAAACTGATGTGTTCAGTTTATTCAAAAAATTAAAACCCTTCATTACTTTATATAAATTAAACCAAACGCCATGCATTATCTTAAAATTTGCCGAGAACAATAAAGAACAAATTTAAAAATAGTGAGAAGATATTGAGAATAAACCGCACATAATGTAAAACATCTTATTTCAACGTATAGTTTTAGTTTTAAATGGATAAATAGGAGTTTAACATAAGAAATAAAAATGGTGAATATTCACAAAGCTGATTTGCTTTACTAGAGATTGTTGAAGTAGTTACCAATTATATTGAGTTAAAATTAGAGGTAGAACAATCATTTAGGTTATGTTAAAGATTATAGAAATAATGAACTTTGAATTTAAGTTATCCTTAATATAGTCAATTATATTTTTATTTAGAAATTAGTCGATATGGAAGAAACATCGACCGTTTTCATATTTTTGAGATGGTGACGAAACACGTGAGTTGAGGCTTCGGGATTATTGATTAATTTTATTGATAGAATTTAAATTTGAGTACAAAAAGCTGCGCTGATGTATTATTATGTGATTTCAAACGATAAAAGCAGGAAAAGTTTGGGGTAAGAATAAGTCTACGATCTAACGCAGTGCTTTGATTCCCGCGTGGCCAATTCGACAAATGCTGAAATTTCTGACATAACTAAAGTAATGTAGTTTATTTAAAAATTAAAACAGTTAGTACACCGGATAAAACAATTAGTCGTTATGTGCTGAACAAAGCTATTAACTACTAAAATATGACAGTGTAAACACCCTCATGGATGAGGATCTTTTGAAAAGTGTACCCTATTTTAAACAAACTTTTCGTATAATGGTGCTTAATTATTGCAATTAACAAAAAATAAAAAAATTGTAATGGATCGGTGCTTTGAGTATGTATGTGTGATCATGTAGTTGCAAATTATCGTTTAGTGACAATGTGAGTTGATTACTGTTGGAAGTTGGTGTACAGGAAGAATTACTATAATACAGATTTTTCTTTAAAGGTCGTGTTAGTGAAACCATTTAAATATGGATTACAATGGAATTTCGGTTAACGTAATCCAGAAAAGTACGTGTTAGTACATGTTTTCCTCCTAACTTTAAGTTTTCAAACATTTTGTTTTTTCAGTTCTACATTTTTTGTTAACTTTAAGGTAGTGTTTAATTAGGAAGAGTAATTAAGACCAGGATAATATTAATTGGTTTGTGGAAAGTGTATTGAATCTAATTTGTAAGTTTTGTCAATATAAGTATTCGACTTAATCGTTTGATTTAGCCACGTCCTTAATTAGTTAATTACATTAGTGCATTTGTTGGGGGGTTGAGCAAATACAGAAATTATAACTCTATTAAGGACTTCCAGAACGGTTAAAGAAGATTTATCACATAAGAATGATATAGATTATATGATTATTGTTTTAAGTAAACAACGTTTTTCGAAATTTTAACTAACGTTTAAAATTCAAACGCAATTTAGTAATGTGATTATTAATCAAATTATTTGAATAACTTTGGTAAGATGGACAGAAACCTATTCAACGAAAATTACGAAATCAATGCACTTATTACGCTTAACTGCAATTTCTTTAAAATATTATGTTTTTCTAAACTAATTAAACGACTATATGAAAATGTAAACTTTCACTATTATTACACATATTAAAATACTTATCTTTTTAGGGTTCTTTATATGGTGTATTTGTATATTTAAGTCATACAATCTAAACGTTTCGATAACACTTACAGTAAGTCATATTTGTCAATAGTAATATTATCTTTCAAAATCGTTAAAGGTGTTGAAACGAAATTGTGACCTATTTGGCCTATTTTTGAGCTAACGGATGATAAAGGAATGATATTCAAATTATTCCAGCTATTTAGCAACATACTAATGCCTACTGCTTTCTGTACTGAACTAATCCGGGAACCCGCTTTTAAAGGAAATTACCGTTAGATAGGTTACTCCAAACTTCGTTTATTCTTTCTTTTAAAATGTAGCTTATCCAAAATTTAGAAAAATACAAACAATAATTTGATAATGGGCTGTTCAATTTTGCAAATATTTTAAAGTTTTTAAGAAATTATGATGCAAAAACATAAGCTACATTCACTACCAACCTAAATAGTGGGTGATGTAACCACACGTTATGGCGTTATTCTTAACTCTTGTTTCAAGAATTTTGGAAAACTTTGGGATTAATCGTCAAATTTGTTTATTAAGTCGTCATGATAATGCTTTATATATCCATTGCTTTGTTTTTTCAAAACCCGTATGGTATACTATAATCAAATTCGTAATGTGATGAATACACACTCTTGTTTTAAAGATCTCCATCTGGGATTGTAATTATTAAAATACCTTGAAATCGAGAGAGAAAATGGAGATTTATTGATATCAGTTTTCTATAGGAAATCCCGAAAAATCTTAGTAAAATTAAAACTTAAACAGTGTACACAAACTTCAAGGGCATGTTGGTAAATGCTCCATTGTAATACATGGGTCATGGGTTACGTCTTTCACCATTGGGGGCAGCATTTCCAGTCCTGGCAGAGGACCTTATACCGTTAGTGACAAAAGTATAAAAAGTGTGGAAACGGCATTATTAGTTACTGTAAATCCCGCAGAACAATTATAACTGGTAGAGTTTAAGCCAGCACAATGAAGAAACTGTAACCCAGCAGTTGCCGAGGAACAGAGAGGCATTCAAATGTTAAGCAACAAAAAAAAGTAAATAATCGTAGCAGAACGATGTCCATTTTAATGAATGCAATAATTTTAAATCCAATAAAGGACTAGAGTAATGTGACAGGTAATTTAGTCACAGATTACAACAACTCTAACAAATTTAAAACTATACGTAAGACATAAATGGTTAGCTAATAGATATTGCAGTTGATAAATATGTAATCACACTATCCTATTTACAATGATTAAGTACAGGTAAATACAGATGTTGAACAAATACAAACGCTGGTAAGTAAAATACATGATTTAAATAGTAAAGTTTAAACAAAGCTTTAATATACAACATAAAGTAATACGAGATAGTGCAATAGAAGCAATTATACTACTGAGCAAATAGAAGATGGAATTAACGTAAACTTTCACTAACCCGTGTTGCGATTTGATACACATCTGTAGAAATAAGCAAAAGCCAGATGTGCATCAGCAAGATCTTAAGATGATAACTAAAAAGCTGCAGACTGAATTGGTAACTGTAAATACCCAGAACAGCGCAAGCGTGTGAGCTTAGTTTAACTTGTTAAATCTGTTCGAAGAATTAGATCATATACCAACAAGTTCAGGTATGTACATAATATCAAGTCAAGATCTCATCTGAGGTCGAAATGTATGCTAAAGAATATAGTTATTATTAGATCTGACTATTATCATCAAAATACTAGCAGCATATATATATATATATATATATATATATATATATATATATATATATAATATATATATATATATATATATATATATATATATATATATATTTTTTGAGAGGATTAAAAGTAGGCATAATAAAAGGGCTAGAGTTTATTGAGTTTGAATTTCTATATAGTAGGCAAGTTAGATAAATTTGTGGCAGTATATAGTTCGTTTTCAATGAAAAAATAGTTACGAGTGCAAAATTATGGTTTTGATGTGACAAAACAGGCTTTGTGGGGTTTGCACATGGTTGTTATTTTCATAAAAGCGTTGAGCTATACCAGTAGCATATGAGAAAGGTCAACATTATTAATATTAATGGGTACGATTAGTTTCGTGTAACATATTTATGTAATTTCGCATTTTATTCATTGAATTGTAGCATTTTGAACATATATCAGATATTGATCACATGAAGTATGATAATTATAATATGTAAAATGTATAGTATTAGGTACTATTTAAAATATGAAAGAAAGTGTATGATACGAACATAGTATATTTGTAATTCAAAGTATATAAAACGTGCATAGGAAGTGATAGTGACTTAAAAACATAATTAAGTACATGAACAACAATTGTGTAGAGTGATATTTAATATAAAATTGCAAATTCCATACAAAAATTGACAAAATAGTTAAACAATGTTAAAATGTAAAATGAAAAAATTAAGTACAAGTAAACAGTATTAGTGTTAGATACAGGTTTAAGAACACATTTTATGAACATTTCAAGTGTTATAGACAGTTATACAAATTAAAAGTAAATTAGGTTAAGTATTATTTGTAAGAATTTCACAAAATTATAGTTTTTATAGGGTAAGATAAGTTTAAAATAAATTATAAAACATTTAATAGTAAGTTTCCCTCATTTCAATAAAGAATTTAACTATAAATATGTCATATAAACATAAAATTAGAAAAATTAGGTTAACTACCTAAATTTTAAATGAGAAGGTGGAAGTTTTGTAAAATTTAAATAAAATGAGTTGAAGTAAATGTATTCTGATACAGTTTTTTATGTGGAATTTGAATATGTAATTAGTTTAGCTGTAGGATGTAAGATTTTTTTGATATTAGTAAATTTAGATTATAAGTTGTCAGAATGAAATTTACCGAAGCAAAATAGGGCTTGTGAGATGTCATTTTATGCGGAATTTTTCCCTGATTCCAAATCTGCAATTAAAATTCAAATCCGAATTGTATTAAAAAAGATATAGCATAATTTATGTTTTGGTTAAGATTACAATTTTATTTAGACCAATCAGAAGCTAGAATCCTTTGTGTGTAATGTAGAAAAAAAATTGAAAATTTGGTATCTAGGAGAAATGTATAAAAGGAATTGCTCCTGATTTCTCACTCTCTTGCATTTTGAAATTTTTGTGACTAACAAGTCATAGTGTTAGTGTTATTAGTGTCTACATGTAAGTAACAATTCTCGTAAACATTATCGGAATTGAAACGCGATCGACGTAGAGTTGAGATATCAGAAACAATTGTTTTAACCTATAACTAAAGTTAAAAATAAGGTTACCGATCACAATCGTTCAATAAAATTGTAATACTTTCGTTTTTCAAGATCGTGTGTAAACATAGGGTGATATGCTAATTTTTTGTATGTTAATAAATTCTTCAATTATCTTGAATTCGATGTTTATTTTGTTGATAGTGATTAAGATCATAAAATAAATCTTCACTTCATATCGGAATCTAAAATAAAGGTGCAAGTGAATACAATATCTATATCAACTTTAAATACAAAATTAAATCCCAGAAATTATTAAATAAATAATACGACATTTTAAAAATAACACAAATAAAATAAAGTGCTTGCTTATAAGTATTTGAGCATTGTAAGTAAATCGTATTTACCGCATGAAGAACAACCAATAGTTGTTTGATTTGGATGAAATAATGGAATGTTAAGCAGCATATTTGGGACAGCAAGGCAGTATTACCGATTTATGGAAGGAAGTCTACGTCCAATGTTTAATGTGGACCAACCCGACATGAACTTTGTTTGGAATTTGCAGCAACACATGTGAGTTGTATTTCGCTTTCATAACCCTTTTGCATTGATTTTTTTTTTTTTTGATGTCCTATATTTATTTTTTTTTAATAATGTATAAATGTTTGTACGAATTCAAGTGTCAATATCTGAAACGTACATGATTCAGCGTTTAATAAGTTTACCTCAACCAGAATTAAAATTGTGCTCTATAATTTAGATCAATTGCAGAAATTTTTGACAGGCTACATTTATTTCAGTATTAAGTGCGCAACGCATGCGTATTTTGTGCAACAAAGTTGGTTTCACATTGTAACGGTTTATTATAAAATACAATTTGATCATTTACATGAATATTCATAGATTTAATTTATTTTGCCAACAATCAATGTTTAATACAATTGAACCCTATCCCCAAAAGAGATTCTGAGCTAGTTCGGTGCATAATATATTTTTTTTATAAAGTTATTATTACAATAAGAACCTTATATCCTCAAAGTTTAGGTTGGATTAAATATTTAAATATTATTTTAATTTTTATGGCTCGCCATTACATATATATATATATATATATATATATATATATATATATATATGTCTATCGAAATAAAATATAATGTTAAAAATTTACCGCAAAATTTTATTTTATTTTTGTGTTAAGCTCAATGGAAAAGATAATTTGTCTAAATCCTTTATGCAATTTATAGCACCTTAAATTGATATTCCAGTTTAATTTGGGTTTTATTTAACAGATATCAAACAGAATAGTTATTTACCTAACTAGTTCAGAAAGCTAATTTTCCAGCATGAGCACTTTGTTTGTAGCACGACCGCAGGGAGTGCTGCATTTAGTGAGAATTTGGGAAAATATATTACGAACAAGTTAGGTACAAAGTTTTTTTTAACGAATAAATTAATAAAATTAAAAACAAATAATTTAACATTGTTTGGTTTTTTATTCTAAATGGCTTGGTAGCATAGGCGGCATTGTAGTGTTGCATTGTTGTTATGGTTGCATGTCAACAAAAATTCAACTGTTGAGTCGCTATTTTCTTTAAAATTATTTTTGTTAAATTTGTGAAAAATGTGTGATTCGAAGAAGTCTGACGCCACCTGATGTTAAAGAAGCAGCCATTAAGGCAGCATTGAATTTGCTCACACAAAAAGTCAAGGGAGGTGTATGACCACCTATTCACGTCACAAAGGTTTTGAGATACAAAGATCCATTCAGGAAAGAGGTCCAACAAAACCTAAGCAGGCCAAAACAAACAGTTTAGAATGCCATACATAAAAAAGAGTTAGGTCATATTTCACAGAAGAAATACTATCATGCTTGTTGGTGAACAATGGCTTTCTGGTTTTTAAAAAATGTTATGAGAAAGGCAGTGCAAATCTGTTTTTTTCAATGCTGCTGCTCAACAAAACTGATTTTTTTACAATAATAGAAATATACAACTAGTACAAATTTTTAGTCTTTAACGTACTCTACGCTAGTAATGAGGAGGGATGTGAAAATCCTTGCGAAAAGCGCCAGAAGCTGTTCAATGTACTCCTTATTACCGAAAAAGAAACAAACATAACTTCAGTGCTGCTGGTTTCTACGCCCTCTATTTTTACTCTTAAGCGCCAGAGGTCACTCAATTACTAGAAAAATGTGGACCAACTGCCACAATGTATACGTTTTCAAAGTGTGTAACTGAATAAGTGAATATTTATTTTAAAATGGATCGAGAAAATAAAAAGGTTTATAATGTTCATTTGAGGTATTTGTTTAAGAGCGTTTTACAATTTCGGTAGCCATGTTTTCTGTAACAATATGCAATTTGTGCAAAACAACGATCCATTATAGAAAGTAACAAGCCAGGAATTATCCCTTCTTTGAAAAATTACGTCGTATGAACAAATAGTGATTAAGAATCTCTCCTCTGATAACTGAAAGCCATTCCAAGTTAAATGAACCCACAATGCAATCATTCTAAAAGGAATTAAGAGAAACCAAGCGTACTCACTCTAAAAGGATCCTTCCAAACCTTATTGTCCTTATTGAACGTTATTTAGTAGTTCTCTGTCATATACAACTCAAATATAATAGAGTTGGATGATGATTAAAGGACAAGAGAAATTCAGAAAAATAAATATGTGTTATTTTCAACAAATATGAAAAAGGGGGTGAAAGTTGATATAGGGGCACTGTATGTTAAAACGTGGTGCACGCAAGAAAGGTGTAGTGCATTTGTAACATTTGTAAAGTTAAAATAAGATTAATTTAGTTTAATTGTTTTGTTGAATTGGAAAAAAATATTTTAAAAATTTCGTATGTAAAATTTGGTTTTGAATGATTGCTTCAAGGTTCTTGTAATTTTTTATATAAATTAGCTGAAGCGCAGCTAAGGTGACTCAATTTACTCACTTGAAAAACAAATACAAACGTGTCGACGTTATGCTCCTTGATCATTGTCTTTTTCAAACTGATGTATTACTAAGTACATCGTGTTCTACAAATGAAAAATGATAGATTACCTAACACCCAATTTTTGGAACGTAAAGGTCCAGATACTTTGATACATACCCTGTTATTTACGGAAGCACGGCTTTGTCTTTTATTTCCTAATGATGACTTTAGTCAGAAATTGAAAACGAAAAATGGCTTATGCGCAGTTTCAGATTTAAGAAAGGTCCAAGAGCCATTACTTCCCGGAGGTTCTGTTAAAAACAAAGAATTGAGACTATGAACATTATTATTACTTTTTTAAATTTTAATTCCACCCAAACGAGAGGCGGTTTAAGACGTCTTGCGGGGATTTGAACGAAACTAGAGCTTTGAAAACCTGTTATTTTTATATCATATATGTTGCAATATAATAGATATTTATGTATTAAGGGCATAATCAGAAGAATATGGCTCGAGGGAATGTTAAAAGCCCGACGCGAAGCGGAGGGCTTTTATATTCCTGAGAGCCATAATCTACAATTATGCCCGTGGTACATATAATGTTTTATTTTATTTTGCACCATGAAACTGGAACAAAATATTAAAAAGATTCAGTATTTTCGGCTAGTTTTTAAATGCAGTGAAATAAAGTCGACAGTAGGCTAATTTGTTGTTACTAAGATACTGTGATATTGCTATTATATATCATGTCATGTGTTTGCTGTCAATCATGCTGCTTAGCATCAATGACATTTCCGTGCTATAAAGACCACATTACGCCCGCATTTGGAGGCGTATAAAGAACATTATGGTGGCAAAATAGAATAAATATTGTTTACGTTGTTTAGGTTATTTATTTCACATTATCAACATTTGGTTTAATGTTAACTATATTATACAGAGAAAGTTAAAAGTAGTACATGTATAATCTTCGTAATGTTACAAATTTACTAGTCCCAGTAGTAACATAATTGAATCCGGAGCAGCTTACGCACATTATGACAGTGAAAATGATCAAACGTCAGCAAAATTGAATTTATGAATTACAATACCTGTTAGATAGCGAAATAGATTATGCCAACATATACTTTGAATGCACTCATGCACTCATTCTAATAATAAAGATAAATTATACAAATTACAGTAGGAGATAACTGTTTGACATCAGGAATCTAGAGTATTGATCGAATTAAAGATACAACTAAACAGATAAACAATCAATAATGCATATTAATTAAAGCTAACTGGAGTTTGGCGGCTAACATTACTAAGCAGGTTATGAGAAAAACTACCATTGAGCTCAATGATATTACCACTTACTCAAGAAGATAACTGTAATTGTTATCGAAACGTATAGATGTATATGAAATATAAACATAAAAATATACCATTTAAAAACCCAAAAGCTACGTATTTAAATTATCTGCACTATAAGTATGAAAAAATGAAACTATAATATAAAAAATAATTAATTCGCAAAAATAATACGATGCAAATTAGAAAAGAAATCAGGCCACAGTTAAGGTGATCAAGTTCTGTTTATGGTAAAAATATAAATGTACTGAGATTTTAGAACAGTAAAAAATCCAACTTATTACAGGAAGGAATTAATACGAAATTATGCAATTCCTAAACAGGACGCCTTTAAAAAAATTAGCATAAACATACAGTTATTGAAATGGTTGATGTACATGGCAGATCGAAGACTAAAAACACTAAAAGTTGTTGTCTAATAAAATAATAACTTCATGCCTTTTTGTTTATTATGAATTAATCCCATAAAATTGTTTAGATGTTATACTGTCCAGTAATTCTTAAGTAAAACTCTCCTATCTATTAAAAATTGCTCACATACAAAGATTTACATATTTGCGAAACTACTTATCGAGAAGACGGTTAATTCAAGACATTTGACAGACAATTGTCGCATTTATCCAACATTCACTTTTCCTTGTTACATTTTCTGACCTTTACTGCATTAAATGCACAATTGTTACAGTACCATAATTATTTTTCGGATTTGCTATCAACGAACATGTTTTACAGACTAAAATGTTATTTCTTATAAACAATTCTAATATACAAATGAACATAGTCAAATAACAGTATAGGATCTGCTCATTAGTAATACTATGCATAAGAAGAATATTTGTGATAATTCGATTGATGCTAAACAAAATTTCGCGATGAAAACACTACGAGCTGTTCCTGATAGTAACATACATTGAGTTTGCTAATAAAAGTATGGATACTTAAAATATTTATTCTACGAATAGTACCGGGTGGTCCATTAATAACGGCTGTATATGAGAAACTACGCATCGCACAGTTTCGGGAAAAAAATATTGATAGTAAAAGTGACTGAGAGAAATTGCTGGAAATTGGTTTAAAGTTCCTGCGATGGCCGCTACTCGAACACCAAATTAGAAAAACCGCATTTTCTCTTAAATCGGCATTAACAAGATACGTCCAAAATAAGGGGTGGTGGAGAAGTAAATTTTCACTTGAAAAAATGTAACTTCTTGGCTGCTTCTAATAGAGTACTAACATTGGCGGTTTAGTTTTTTTTTCTAGTTGGTAGATGGCGTTTTGTGAGAAAGCCGTAAATTTTTGCAATTTTCTTGAAAATGTGAAACGTAAGGGTATGATTATTTTTAACTAACGAAGAAGAGCGTGAAAAAATATAGAAGTCGGTGAAACCTGCAAGTCGATATCTTCTTTAATTATTAAGATATGAATAACAGTAAATGTAAAAATATTTATTTTACAAGTAACACTATTAGAGAACACGCTTAACTGTCATTAATTATTAAAATTTAATTTTTAAACTATTAAAACAATAGGAATAATGTATTAACTGTCCCCTGGGGGCGTACGTTAATTTAGACCCGATAATAAAATCTATTTTTTAAATTATTATGTTGCTTTACAAATTTCCGTTTTATAATAATCTGTAGCCCTAAAAAGGACCGATGTTATTGAACAGTGGTGTGCAAGAGCCCTAATACTGAAGATCTAATGACGCCCCAAATGTTCTAATTGTCACACGTACTGTTCAAGAAAGAGCTGCAATCTCACGCATAGACAAAATAGCAGTCTAGTAAAAACGAGTAGGTCTTGAAATGCCAAAAATAACACAAAGCCACCTAAAATATTGCTTTGCGTCAAAATAATATTAGCTTTTCTTATTTGATTAACGATCCGTTAATTTCAAAATGTTGTTAATAAGTGAAATAGGATTTGATATGCTTGCTGTATATTTTGAATGCATGAACAATTCAACTGTTGCTGCAAGAGTTTATGCTGCGCGGTATCCAGAAGGTATCGTTACGAGAAAAGAGTTTTTGAGCGATTGGCGCGGCGTTTAAGAAATGCCGTCTTTCGAACACGTGAGGCCGAACTGAGGAAAATATCATAACCGTACTAGCATATACAGAATTTAATACTAGATATTTCTAACGACTTAGGGATTACCCACACTACGGTGAAACGAATTTTAAAATACCTTAGATAGGTACTACTTTGGTCATAAGTAATGTCCTGGCGTACGTATAGGCAACCTGCATTCCAGTTCGCCGATTTTTTGTATTCTTTACAATGTTTCAACGCTTATTTGTATTTCCAAGCATCTGTATGCGAATCTTGAAATCACATTAGTGAATATAATCACTTACACATTAATATCTCGACTAATTTCCCGAATTGTTAATATTCTAACAACAAACAAAATACACCCACGTACCACACAATCATCATCATCAGCGGTCGACCCTGTATCTCTACTATTGCAAAAGTTATCAAAAAGGTAAGAACGTTAAGTGGTAGATATTTCTGCGAACAATTAATTGGCGTAATCAAACAATTTTTTTGGGGGACCATTTTCAAGATATAACCCAAACTTATACTTTTTTAATGGAACACCCTTTATATTTATAGCCCGTTAAATTTGTTATTTTTTTCTCTTTAAAATGATGTATAGTATAACATTTATATACTTATATTTATTATTAATCTCCGAAATTATTAAAAACTGTAAAATATTAATTTTTTATAGGTTGGCTACGATATAAAAAACTAAACCTACTTGAATACTCAATTAATAATAAAACAAAAATAAACAAATTTACAATTTAAAATACTGAAGAATATATGATTAATAAAACTGCTTAAACATATGCTAAAACGTTTATTTCCTGTTCCTCGCGATTATCCTTATTGTAATTTTGTGATCGTGGCTTGAAGTAAGATCCATAATTTATTAAATTTGATTTTAGTCTATAAATAGTATTTCGGTTTGGTTGGTGTCTTTCTGGATATCTAAAATTAAAATAAGAAACAGGTTTGAAAATATTTCTATTCAGCCATAATTTTAAATAAACAAGAATTTAAATATTAAATATTTTCTGCGACAGATTCAACAATATCTGTGTAGATGTTCCATTTGTTCCCCTGACCACTTGATAAAAATGTGTTATTATTATTATAATGAATTCAAATTAGAATTAGAGCTATTTTAATGAAATCAAGTTTTTATAACTTTTGGATACTTACCACAACAAATGGAAATAAAGAATTAACTGGTTTTTTTTTACTTTTAAGGCAAAAATATTAAACAGAATAACAAACAGCAAGGCCAACCTATAAAAAAACTAATATTTTTCAGTTTTTAATGATTTCGGAGATTAATAATAAATATAAGTATATAATGTTATGCATCATTTTGAAGAGAAAAAAATAACAAATTTAACGGGCTATAAATATACTAGGTGTTCCATTAAAAAAGTATAAGTTTGGGTTATATCTTGAAAACGGTACCCTAACAAATTTTTTTGAGTACGCCAATGAATTGTTCGCAAAACTATCTATCTGTTAACATTCTTACCTTTTTGATAACTTTTGCAATAGGAGAGATACAGGGTACCCCCAAATAGTACAAATTTTCAAAATCGCCCTGTAACTTAGAATGCAAATAAGTTTCAAAAAATATTTTGATGGCATTAAACGTTTCACAAAAAAGTAGCAAGATTCACGAAAACCGCAAGGCTCTATCTTTATTAATAACCGAGAAACCCTGCATTCTCACAGTTACTAAATGCTTTTAAATCGTGCAAATTCAATAACTGAAAACACTCCAGCTGCGTTGTCGTGTTTTTAATACTTACCAAATTCGCACTCGGTTGCGTGGCTATGGAACAAAATTTTCGGTATTACTACTGATAAAAAGCATCCCCCTTTTTTTCCTGTCAAGGTGGCAACGTTAATTGATGAATAACAAAAATATAAATATTTGCGTTGATACAGGATAGAAACGGAATACGTACCGATAAAATTCGTTGTGGCCAATGGAAGTAGCTATTTGTTTCATTTCGTCTTCTTCAATACTCATAATTTGAAGAGTTGTGCAATGGTTTCCTAAATCTTGTTGATATTAAAAGATCTGGATATTTGGCTCCACAACTTCTGGAAAGTTTCCTGATCACGTTGCCACCCGCCATCCATCGGTTTTCTGATGCTAGATTAGCGAAGAGGTATTCATTTGAATGTGGTACAACATTTCCTTCTTGTCTAATTTTTAACAGGCAATCTATGTATTATTGAATTGGTTTGTAAATAAAATAGGTACAGGTTTTGACCCTTTACCACCCTGAACAACTCTTTTAAATTTTTTACAAGGAAACGATGGTACTTCTTCTATGCCCGGCGGATTGACTTCCTATAATTATTATCATGAGTAAATTAACTCTCCAGGGCACATATGGCATAGTACAATGAAGCAATAATATTTAATGAAAATCATAGAGTATCCATTTACAAGATACCTTACCAGGGTGTGCAACATGTAAAACTTTCTAGTTTCTGGGAGACACTCAACTGTTTTCGTTTTTACGGAAGTCATATTAGACTTTTCGTGAGATTCGGATACCAAAATGAGAACAGATTCTTATTTCACTTATAAAAAAGCAATTTTAGAAACGGCATAAAATTCTGTTTTCAAAAAAGTTTAAAAACTTTATGCCCTTTAGGCCGATTAGCAAAAATTTAAGATAAAAGGGTTTAAAATTTATTCATTTCAACATTAATTTGGAAAATGACACATCCACACATTATTTTCGAAAGGAGACACTGTGCCCTTTGGGAATCAATTCAAGACGCTGATCTACTGATTTCGAAAATGAACTGTTGGGAGGCCCAACCCCTTCAAAGCTGCCATTTTTTTCTTGTTTTGTTGTTGTAACAGTAGGTACTTTGCCATTTAATAGCCTTCTTGTAGTAGATGACATAAAATGCATTTCAACCGTTTGCAAAATATTCAAATGTTTTGTTTTTGATTTTTAACTGCTCTTCATAAAAGCTAATGTCGTCTTCCATAAACGTGAAAAATTTGACTGTTATGTCCTTAGAAACTACGAGTATAGATAAAGCATTATAGACTAATTTTCTGGATGCAACTTGCAAAATCTACACTGCATATTTTGTAATTCATAAATTCTTACATGAATAATGTGAGATTACCTGAACGATACTTGCAATTTTTATCTTTAGTTAAGTGAAAAAAGTGTCAGAAAAAGATAGTTACATATGTGCAGGTATTGAAAATGTTTACTCTTTCTTAGGATGTGTTCCAGTTCATAGTCTCAAAATATTTTTAAATGTACAGGATGTTTCACTAAAAAGCGACCATATCGAGGTACATTTTTAAATCGAACACTGTATATCTATTCATTTTTATATTTCTTATTCTCTGGAGATACCAATGACGTAGGTCAAATTGGTCTACGATAGATTCTGGAACGATCTTTTTTAAAGAATATTGTCCTGCTTTTTTTTACTAATTTTCAATTAAAGGCAAAATATCTTCGAAACTATCGTAGCCAGACTAAACAATAATGTGGTATGTCTAGAAAGCACGCGAAGGGAAGCAAAATATACGGTTTTCAACAAAGAAAATTCACGTTTGGCGTAGGTTAATTACATAATAGGATAAAATAACGTTATTTTGATAAGTCAACAACGCTTTTAATATTAAAAACACCGTTTTTTTTTATAATCAAAATGTTTTTTATAAATGAATATATCGGTTAATGAACAGTCAATTATCGAAGAAAAATTAATATTGCTCCAGAATTACAGACCCATTAGATCTATGTCCTTCGAATCTCCAGAGAATAAGAAATATAAAAATTAAATATTATACAGGGTCTTCCAGTTTAGAAAACGTCCCTCGATATTATCTTTCTATAGTGAAACATTTTGTATATTTAAAAATATTTTGAGCTCACGAACTGAAGCACCCCCTACAACCACCAATAATAAAAAGTTGTAATATAATTTTTAAATACAGTATTCGGTCAGACGACGCAGAGACGCTGTATATTGCATCATTGCATAGTCAAAACTTATAAATTTAATTTTATTGTTTTGAAATTTAAGTTTATTTTATGTTACTGAGAATAATAATAATAATAATTTATTTTCGAAAATCAATCAATCTTCAAATAGAATTAACAAACCGGACGATTATATTAATAAGATATACAATCATTGAATGAATAATGAATAATACAATCACCACTTTCGTAAATTATTGCTTTCGCTGGTCGGTAGGAGATCACAAATTAACACCATAAAATTCAATTGATTGTTCATCTATTCTATCTAAATATATTACAAAAAGCACACAAATAAATAGGTTTAGGTTTCGGTTTGATTTAGAATCTTAAATACTAGAAAACGGGAACATAAGGTAGTCAACTTTGTAAGCTTACCAAGTGGCCTTTGATTTTAAACTACGGAAATAGAATTATCTAAATATGAATAAATTCAAACAATACGTAACCAATTGGTCACTAAAAATCAATTTTATCATACGAAATGTTCATATACATAAATTTTCAGTACATTTAATTAAATAATAAGAAAACAAAAAGCAAAGATATCGCAAATAAAAGCAGTTCGTCAACCTTTAAATTGAGATGACGTGAAAGCATCAAATTCCGCAAAATAACACCAAAAAAGACTGCGTTTATTCGGACGTCAACAAATGATTTCACCAAGATTACAAGCAAGGATATGGTAAAGCATTCACAATAACGTACAATATTGTGTTACCTTCCCACCGGAAAGCAACGAAAACAACAGTAACGGCTCCAGGAGATCAGAAGACTATCCTCGATCGGCAAACCAATACGGGAATTTCTTAGTTTTAAATTTCGATAACCATACGATTACCAGGACGGTATATAGTTTATGTGCACAGAACAAATAGATTTTACACACGAGATCTATTTACACATTTTAATGTTCAATTAAATCGGTAGCTCTATTTACAAGTCTGTTTAATATCAAAACGAAAGAAAAATGGCTATTTACAAAATATTTACAGGGAGACTTGGTCTATCAAACACTGTTTCCAAAAACGATCCATCAAATCCGAAAAAGCGATAAAAAATTCCGTAATTCAGGAAGCACTGATTAAACACTGTCCTGATTACGAAAAGGTAAGTCTAGTTGACCACGATACACTACATAAAGTTATCCGGCCTGGTGAATCAACAACAAAAGTCGCACATAGGCGAAACGGACTCACAGTTCACGATACATTCGATAGAACTGGGAACATCGACGGTAAAAGCGTGCCCACCCGCATACCACAACTTCCTTCACCAGGTCAAGGCCAAGACTGGTCACATACATTCTTCTTCAGTTACGCTATATTCGATTTTAAAAACGACAACCAATCATACTGCTCATGCATTCAAATTATAAAACGCGGTACAAACGATAAGCTCCTTCCCGTAAATGATCAAGAAAAATTGCGTTATATCTTCGCATTCATACAAACTGTAAGGGTTGTTTTTCCAATTGTAATCCAGCTAAATCTTTCCTGCTCCTATAATGATAATTTTTAATTACAAGTGTATCGGTAAACTGTACTGCAATAGAATCTTGGCACCAAAAACTAAATATGAAAACCAACTTGGAATTTTATCCCTCAGTTACAAACGGCGTTTTTAAATATATTTTAAACCCTACGAAAATTTATATGATTTCTATCCTAATGTAAATTAATTCTAACAAAGAAATACAATTTAAACTAAATACAACAAATTCTAATCCGAAATGCACTATAAAGCAAACGGTATATCAATTTAATTTAACTTTATGAAGACACATAAAAACAACAAATTTCGTTAGCGTGAAAGCGAGAACTGAGTAAATAGAAAAACTAACGAAAAGAAAAGGAACACGTGTATTTACAGGGCGTTCAAACACACATTACACAGTACAACTAAGTGAAAAACAGTACTGTCCGGTTAAATAAATATATCGAATAAAACATCACTTACCTTCATCTAAGACAGCTAATTTCACCATTAGTTTACCTCTATCCATGAAACTTATG
The DNA here is from genome assembly GCA_036346205.1 of Vesta saturnalis. Classification (NCBI taxonomy): domain Eukaryota; kingdom Metazoa; phylum Arthropoda; class Insecta; order Coleoptera; family Lampyridae; genus Vesta; species Vesta saturnalis. Next base: position 206,137 of record JARFJB010001975.1, read on the forward strand.
AAACGAAACAATCTAAATTAAACGCATTTTTCTCCCTTCTCTGGTAAGTCAGAGTTAGTACCTTCTTTTCAATGTTGTCAAAGTTCAGGGGCTTGATATTAAACTGAAGACACCTACACGGCTCGTAAAATCGGTAAAACATATTTTTTCTGTATACTGTATATACAGATAGACCGCAGCGCCGTCTTTTAGCAAATCGTTGAACAGAAGTACGTGTGTTTTGATGTATATATCGATAATAGGAAGCCCTATAAAAAATTTGGTTTCCAAATCCTATCGATTATACAACCCATAAAGAGTCTTTTATACTCGTAAAAATTTCGAAGCCCGAAAGTGGGCTTGATCAATTTGTATAAGGCTTCCTATTATCGTCCTGTATAAAATTTTTGGCTTCGTATTACCGGTTAATGCATATATATATATATATATATATATATATATATATATATATATATATACAATATGGTGCCCACGAGATCACTTTCCGTCTGTCATTTGTTTATTTATCTATCGATTTAAATGAAACTTGGCAGTTGTTACTCTAACCAAACGTCGTTTTAGGAATTTTTACAAGCATTTCCGACTTCCGGTTTCACCGAAATGATAAACTTTTGATTTTTAAATGACACCCTGCATATTTTTGTTTTCGGATTCTGGAGGTCATTTTACCGCCGATTGCGTAATATTTAAATCGATTTTTCAAATGTAATTTTAAAATTGAATTTTATTTCCTCATCCAGAGTGCCATGACCATCTTAAAATCATTCTACATACTTAACTCACTTCCAGAAAAATGCAAACTTTTTATCTTTGTTAACTTTTACTAGAACGTTCTAAACTTTATTTTCCGTAGCTCAAAAAATTAAATGGAAATACCACTTTCATAAAACTACTAAATGCAGTATTTTAAAACAATTTAATGACGTATAACACGTTTTGTCATTTTACCATTTTCGATTGAAAACATTTTATTTTTATATTTACGTCTTACTCATTAATAAAATACATTTCTATGTCACAGCATCAGAGTTGCCATGAAACAATAGTGGCTAGGTTGCCATGGAAACACTATGGTAAATTTAAAAGTTTGACAGGTAATAATAAAGGTTGTTGTTTATTAACATAAATCTAATATTTTAAACATTTTGTTAAGTTTATAATTAAACTAAGTACAAACTTTAATTTAATTTTAAGTAAAATACTAGATTTATGTTAATAAACAACAACCTTTATTATTACCTGTCAAACTTTTAAATTTACCATAGTGTTTCCATGGCAACTAGCCACCTATTGTTTTCATGGCAACTCTGATGTGTGACATAGGAAGTGTATTTTATTAATGAGTAAGACGTAAATATAAAATAAAAATGTTTTCAATCGAAAATGGGTAAAATGACAAAACGTGTTATACGTCATTAAATTCGTTTTAAAATACTGCATTTAGTAGTTTTATGAAAGTGGTATGCTTCCATTTAATTTTTTCAGCTACGGCAAAATAAGGTTTAGAACGTTCTAGTAAAAAGTTAACAAAGACAAAAGTGAGTTAGCATTTTTCTGGAAGTGAATTAAGTATGTAGAATGATTTTAAGATGGTCATGGCACTTTGGATGAGAAACTAAAATTCAATTTTAAAATTACATTTGGAAAAAATCGATTTAAATATTACGCAACCGGCCGTGAAATGACCTCCAGAATCCGAAAACAAAAATATACAGGGGTGTCATTTAAAAATAAGTTAAGGTCATTTCCGGTGACAACGGAAGTCGGAAATGCTTGTCAAAATTCCTAAAAATGACGTTTGGTTAGAGTAACAACCTGCCAAGTTTCATTTAAATCGATAGATAAACAAAAATGGAAGCCGGAAAGTGCTCTGGGCACCCGGTATATATACAGTATGTCCCCGGATCGACTTTAAAAGAGGGAAAATTCTCTTATTTTGATTTCTCGGAAAATTTTATTCTTGATGATTTGCCCTGCTTGTTTTCAAACACAAATTACTTTCTATTTTACTCGTACGGTTCTCGAGATAATATCATTTTTCTTGAAAAATTGGACTTAGAATGTTTTTCCTAATTTTTAGAAGTAACTTTAGTAGGCGGATTTCATTGAAAACATCACTGACAGAAATTGTTAAATGTGATAATTCTGTTGAACTGCAAATTAATTCATGCTAATTTGAATTGTATGCTATAATGTTGACTTTACAACAAAGAATTTATCTAATTCAATGTTACGGAACTGGGGAAGAGAGTGCTACCGAGTTGTTATCAGAAAATTCAACCAAAAATACCCGGAGGTTGCCATTTCGAATGCCGGAGCAAAAAACTTGGTAACTAAATTCCTTCAAAGAGGCTGGGTTTTAAACCTAAAGAAGCCAAAGAAGTTGTTCGATGAAGAAGATGCTGCTACTGTTCTCGCCGTTCATTCCGCAACAGAAGTTCCAAGGTTGTCTTTAAGAAGGAGGGCACTACGAATTGAGATAGGTAAATCTCATTTACAATGAATCTTCAAGGAGAACAAAATTTTACCATTTAACCCTTTCAAGACGACTTTTATTTATAAAATATATAAACTTTTTGATCTATTTCGAGATAATATGGACCAAAGGTATCGGTTTTATCAAAAATTGTAAAAACAGCAGGGCTTAGTGGGGTGGTGGTACAAATAAGTACCAGCAGTCTTCTGTTGTGGTATTTATGTGTACCATCAGTCCCATTGAAAAAAAAATTAAATATTAAATCTCTATATTATGTATAAGAACAAAATAATTTTATTTATGATAATTTGCAAAACATTTTGAGCAAAGGGAACATCACATTCCTGGCAAGTTGTCTTCGTACGGCGTTGAATTTGATTTTCAGTGCACCTTTACATCTTCTTCTAGTAGCACCTTCTACTGGTAGATGTAAAGGTACACTTTCCAGTCTCTGTCTTTTAGATGGCCTACCTCTCTTTGACAAACGGCGTATAGATGCTACTTTTGTTCCTTCGGCTATCATTTCTTCAGCTAATGGTACTAGGAACTGAATAAATGGTAGTTTTTTTTTTGTCGATCTTTTCTCTATAGATAATCCAAGCGTTTACGATGCTCATCATAAACAGACGAAAGAATACTTTTTTCCACCACTTGTTGGATTTTCTATCTAACTCATATATTCCCATCATATGATCTGCTAGATCTACCCCTCCCATAATTTGTCTATATGTAGCAACCATTTCCGGACAAGGAATATCGATTTTGGATCCATCTTTCCCTGTTTTAGTAAGTTACCATGTTCGCCTTATGGCAATTAGTCAAAAGAAGGGCCTCTTTGTATCCTACCATTTCACAGACATCAGGCCATCTTCAGTGCATTTAAAACATATTCACCTCTTTTCAATTTCTCCTTTATGTTCGGCAAGTTTTTCGATTTTGGTTGCAAGTACCAACTGCGGCATAATCTATATTCTGTAGTAAATTGACCGAAGTAAAAACGATCAAAACAGAAGGTAATTTCCTTTTCCTTTGCAGTTGAGACGAGTTTATTTACTACTCGTTCGCCAAGAATTCCATCTAGATGTTCTGTCTCTCGTCCGGTATAAATATTAAAATCATACGTATATCCCGTACAGGAATCGGATCTCAACCACAACTTGATTCCTCGCTTTACTGGTTTTAGTGGCATGTATTGTTTGAATGACGAACGTCCTTTGAACTTTGTCATAGATTCATCAATGCTTTGGAAACTACTGTCCTGGCGGTATTTTTGAAATGTACCTTTCAAACACTGAACTATATCATCAATGTAGTATGTTTTGGGCGCATTGTTTGGTTTAGTCGGTGGCGCAAAATACATTTTTGAAGAAATAAGCTTGAATCTATCTCTGGATATTGCACTTTGTATAGATCTATTGCCCAACGAAGGATGAGTAGACCAGTAGTCACTTATTTGAGGAACACGATTATAACACATGATCATTATACAACCAAGCACAACTTGAATTTCACCTCTGTCTGTTTCTTTCAAACGAGCACTCTTATTTGATTGTTTATAAATTTCAATTCTTTCATTCGTGCACTGAGAAATGTACATATATAATGATGATGGAAATACTTTTTTGAAGTTTTCATATGGAGTCAAATTATCTGGTATATCTGAAGCTAATGAACAACTTCGTTCATTAGAAATTTGTTTTTTAGGTATGAAATTATTTGCTGGCTTCACCCATAACACAAATGAACTAGAGTGAGCTAAATTTATGTTTGGACACTCATTTTCCTCATTTTCAACTACTTCACTTTGGTTATTTTCTTTCTCACCTTCATCGTCCGTTTCGTATTCATCGGAAGGTTCGAATTGATCATCACTTCCGTCAGACTCGCTAAACAAATGTTCCCCTAACCTCTCTAGCTCCTCTTCGTTCAATGGCCTATTTTTATTCATGCAATTGAAAAATAGGATACGGAATGCTGTCCAGTCCCTTTCAATCGAAGAAATAAGGCGCAGTTTCAATGAATTCAGAGCTCGCATTGAAATCTGTGCGGAAAAAGGAGGAGCATTATTCGAATAGAAAATTAATAGTTCAGTTTTTTGAGAATTTGATTTCATTTTACCATCAATTGTTAAATTTATTAATTAAAACTTGTGAGACCAATTTGATTTTTCCTTTGAAACAAATCAATTTACTTCAAAAAATTACGAAAAGCTCGAATTTTCAAGAAAAACGATATTATCTCGAGAACTGTTTGAGTTAAATAGCAAGTAATTTGTGTTTCGGGGGTTTGAAAACAAGCAGGACAAATCAGCAAGAATGAAATTTTCTGAGAACTCAAAAATAAGAGAATTTTCCCTCTTTTAAAGTCGATCCGGGGACATACTGTATATTATATTTGTTAACACTTTTCTGTTTTACTGGGAAGGATAGCTGCTAATGCTATCGAAACGAAACATTTAAAGAATGTAAATTTTGCTTTTAATTCCACGACTTATGATTGAAAAAGATACGCATTTTAAAAAATCCAATGTTCTCGTTAGAAAAAGTAATACGAAATACATATTTCATAATGATTTTAACATAGTGTTAATTGTTGTGGTTTTTTTGCTGTCATACGAAAAATGGTATATGGCCGTAGGATATTGGATCCCTTGACCCTGGGGCAATAACAGATTTTATGATAAAGCTTGTGCTCATTTTTAAGTTTATATTCTGTGTATCCCACATAAGTTAATCGATGATATCCTCTCGCCCAACCTTAATTTCTAAACATTGAGTACTGGGATACTTTGAAATAAATACAAAAAGGTTTTATAGTACAGGTAAAATGTGAAACGTGAGAACAAGCTATATTTCTGCCAAATTTGCAGAAAATAATTTTTTATGATGAGCCATAAAATATAAATACAAATATTAACTAATCTTAGTTTACATAAAATACAAATTAAATTATTACCATAATTAAAAACTAATGATACACTATTAATGCAGTAATTTTTGTAATTTTCAACGGAAGCGTTAAGGCCTTTGAAGGCCAGTACGCAGTTGACCCCATGGCATACATACTGCCCCATGACGAATGTTAACGGTGTACATACACATTCGCTACTTGTTTTTGCTGTGTAACCAGTTATCATTTTTATTATACCATCAGACTTGTACTGTATTATTATTACTATTTTAATAATTTTTATATAATAATCGCATGCTAGAATAAAATAATCGGTGCCATGTAATAAAGTAATTACATAGAAGTAATTAATTGCACCTTGAATAAATTGCTTGTTAACACTTTTTGTCATAGTAATCTTCTTTCAACACTTCCCAGTAATTTAAACAATGCGGACACATTCTGCAAGATTTTAAAAATACGGATTTTTTCAAAAATTGCCTAACTATAACCGGTTAAATTACATATTCATAAGGTAGAACAAAGCGCATCATTTATGGTCACTGATTTTGTAATTTAGTATGCCATTCGTATATTATTTAGTGAACTATCTGCACAATGCCTTACTCCGTATTTAACCCAGATTCATGCAAAAAGCTAATTTGATTTCCAATCATAATCGATATCAAGTAATTAGCATTACTGACTTCAAAAGAGTTCGATTAAAACATAATTAAGGTGATATGTATGTTATCATTTTGCAAATTGAAATTCTAAACTCGGTCGGTCGATTAAAAAAAACTAACAACAATAAAAATTAAATAAAAGCATAATTAATATTGCTAATCATGCACTTTTTAAAAGGATTTTATAACTCCTCATTCGCACGAAACACTTTTTTTGTAGAATTTATAATTTATAGGTAGTTTATTGTTTTAAATTAATCAATGGCGGAAGTTGAAATTAGGATTTACCTACAAAATATAAGTACTAGGTCAATTAAATCTGAAAGTTGTGCATCTAAAAAATACAATCGAGAAGTTATTTTTTACATAGAAAAAAAATTTAGCATACTTGTTTCACTTTTTTAAACAATCTCTTCCTAAAACGGTAACGTTTGTAGGTAATTGCCTTTCCTCCACCTAATTTTTTTTAATAATTCATATAATAATTATATTATACGTGACTCTTCACCTTATTTCACTTACAGGTCAGCAATCGCAGTTATTGCTAAATTGTATTCAACAGAGTGCAAATATTTATGTTAACCAAAAATTTTTATTGCATTTATTACTGATAATAAGTAGAAAACAAAATTAAAATAGTCTAAACACTATCGTGCTAAGCATCTTCAATAAATATTTTTTTTATTTTAGTTTCAAATCAGACTAATATGTTTATAATAAAACAATCTTAGTACATTTTGATTTTTAAAAACGTTTAATAACGGTAAATCTGGAATAGATCCGGGTAAATAGTAATCATCTATCGCTTCAAACAGCAATTAGTACCATATGTTTACATTTTATCAAAATAGAGAAATGGATTCTCTATTTAAATTTTTTATCGACCTGGTTAGCTGCATACCTTTTTGCAAAAATGCATAATAAATAGCAACTGCTTTAGTTATTCTAACTTATAATTTCCTTGCATGCGTACACAAAAAAAGTTCTCACTTGCCAATGTAGGCGAGGAGACTGTTTAAGGCTACTTCTCCATTCACGAAGGAAAGGTTAATTCGCCTAAGCGGAAGAATTTGAGTTCTAATTTTAAGGGAGGAAGAAAATATGCTACAATTCTAAATCGATAACTATATATTTGCCAACATCAATGTCTAAAACCTTATGATATAATGATATTGGAAAACAGTCGTTCAGTTTTCGACTTGCGGACTATTATTGCTTATAATAACAGCAATTGTAACAAAAACAATACCGTCACTCAATTGTTTTTTCAAACTTCAGACGCCGGTAGAGCATCAAAAATGAATACGTTATTTACCTAGTTCCAACAAATTAGTCTTGTTGCCATTTCATACATCAACCGAGATATCAGGTCAGTGGTAACCCAATCTGCTTGGTATTCGGGAGGTCATGGCTTCGGTTCCCGTTACCATCTACTTTGTATAAAGTATCTTCGAAGGGTTTTCCTTACACATATAACGGCGCAATCACGCACATCATGTGCGGTTATTTAGGTGAACGCCGGGTAAGTAACTTCCCCCTCAGAACCCTAATTCCGTTCCTTCCGATCCTTACCGCATTTATCGTTAATCCCAATACGCATACATAATGTGTGGACGTTGGGAATCCATGATTGTGGCTGAAGAAGCTTGGAAAGTTGATTATCCCGTCCTCTCCCTGTGTGGACACACCTTTTCCTTTTCCTTCATACCACATGATTCAGAAGGAGAGAGAGAAATAGAGAATACCCCAAAAACGTAATTTTCGAAATATAGCTATATAAACGTTTTAGATTAATTTTGACACTTCCCAAACGGAATGTGTTGTGTTATGAAATTTTGTGTACTGCCATAGAAATATACGTTTCAAAATTTTTTTAAGGCAAGATTTACATACCATCGGTGGATATATCATGGGTACATTTCCTTAAGAACTGTAGAAATACCTTTCCTTATTGGCATTCATGACTTAACCCTTTCGATACTAATGAATTATAGTTGTACTAATTCAATATTGAGCTCAGAAAGACAACTTTTTTTATTTGACAGAAACATATTTATTTCCCTAAAAAATAATGTAACTTTTTATAATATAACACAAATACCCTGTGAAAAACATACGACACTCTATAACCAAATATTGACCTGATACAGATCTGCCCACCAGTTCAATTTATTGGGATATAAATGTTCCCCCGAACTAGTACCAGTACTATCTAAGCTCCATTCGATCCCTATGTCTTCTGGGGAATTTTCCTCATCATAGAAGTTAGTAAGTGTTCAACCTAAACCCAAAAAAGGCGATAAGACCGATCCCTACAACTAACAATCACTTCCATTTTGTCTAAAATCATGGAAAAAGCCATCAATCAGCAACTGTTGTCTTTCCTTAAAACTGGCAAACTCCTTAGTGACCACCAATATGGTTTACGCAGAGTCATTCAACCGATGATCTTCTTCCATATGTGACCCAAGTTTGGAATAATATACTAGAACAATCCGGTGAAACAGTTTCAGTCGCTTTAGCTATCTCAAAGGCATTTAACTCAGTTTGCATGTGTTTACTCGTCTTATTTGAGTTAAATGATATGCTCATCAACTGGGTTTCTAGTTTACTTGATAAAAGATGAAAACGTGTCGTAGTTGATGACTTTTTCAAAAGAACTTAGCATTAACGCGAGCGTGCTACACTTTTTCTGCTATACATCAAAGACCTTATTTGTCCAAAACTAACCAGATCGATTGCTTTGATGACGACAGCACTCTGCATTGCAGACATTAAAGCTAAAATGGCAATTTCTATTAACAAAGACGTTCAACCTATTCTCGAATGGGGTAACAATAATATAGCTAAATTTAATGCTAATAAAACTCAGGATTGCCTTGTGTCCGCCAAAAAAGATCAATCATTTTCTGTTGTAACTATGAATGGCTTCAGACAATTTCAGACCCTATTACTATGTTGAGAATGACCGTATCTTCAAATCTGTCATGGGTTGACCATCTTCGGTAAGCTACCAAAACAGCTGCTTGTAAACTAGGCTTCTTGTACAGATCTAAGCAGTACTTTACGTCTCGACAACTTTTTCTGCTGTATAATGTCCAAATTCGACCTCATCTATAATATAATTCCCACCTCTGGGTTGGTGCTCCCCATACGCTTTCGATATCGCTGGTCGTATTCAAAAAACCGCTGCCAAATTACCTGCCACAATGCTTTTTCATATATGTGAACAAATTTTGATCTAAAATTTGTAATAAGCAAATTAAACGCCCACAATACCTGAATGTGAGTCATGTCGGTTTTTAAACACGACAATTCCCCATTTTATCTGCCATTTTGAATTTTTTAATTTTAACAAATTATTTGTATTAGCAATCTTAAAAACTCCAATACCCAACTATCAAAAAAATCGGTTTATAAATTAAAAAATTCAAAATTTTGCACCCTTAAAACAGTGCCCCACTAGTAATGAATTTTTTAATTTTCTAAGCCCCTAAAAATGCCCCGTCACTGGTTGGACTTTGATCATTAATGACCTAGATTTTATGTCAAAGAATGTTTGTACCAAATTTCATACCGACACACCACACACACACACACACACACACACACACACACACACACACACACACACACACACACACACACACACACACACACACACACACACACAACACACACACACACACACACACACACACACACACACACACACACACACACACACACACACACACACACACACACACACACACAAGGGGGAGTTCTACGATTACCAGAGAACTAGACTTATCCCACACTATAGCAAACCTCCGCATCTGCACGGCCTACCAAAGATTCACAAGGAAGGAATTCCTCTGAGAGAACTCGATAAATTCACCTTGTCACCCATTAGCACACTATCTGCTAGGTATCATCACACTCTTATCGGGAAAAACCGAGTCTATGGTCAAGAATACGCAGCACTTCGTGGAAACCATCAGAAACTTGCAACCAAACCACGAAGAAATACTGGTAAGCTTCGACATTGTGAGTCTATTCACAAATGTGCCTACCGATAAAGCACTATCTACCATAAGGGACAAGCTGGAAAAGGCTGAAATGTTAGACGAACGCACGCAACTCTCGGTAAACACAATAATGGTACTTCTGACAGTATGCATTAAAACTACATATTTCCAGGTAGAAGACAAATTCAACCAACAAGAGTTTGGGATGGCGATGGGTTCCCACTATCACCCATAGTGAGCAATATATATATATATATATATATATATATATATATATATATATATATATATATATATATATATGGAAGACTTTGAAGACCAAGCGATACCCGAATTCACAGAGAAACCAAGGATGTGGCCTAGATACGTGGACGATACCTTCGTAGTTTGGCAACACGGCAAGCATAAGCTAGATGAATTCCTAGATCATCTAAATAGCCGCGCACCCTCCATTAAATTCACAATGGAATTGGAGTCGGAACAAAAACTGCCATTCCTGGATCTACTTGTACACAGGAATGACAACACTTTCACGATAAGTGTATACAGGAAACTTACCCACACGGTAAGATACCTGCACTACAACTCCAATCACCACAAAAACGTAAAGTTCGGCGTGGCAAAATGCTTGTACGATAGAGCAAAAACAATATGCTCAAAACAAGAGGACCTGAACAGAGAAAAAGAAAATATCGCTTCAACACTAAAAGAAAGTGGCTAGCCCGATCTAACACCTAACCTAAACAGAGAAAGGGTAACCGAAAAAGAAGAACCTAAATATACAGCGATAATACCATATATACAAGGAACCTCGGACAAAATACGAAGGATAGGCAGCAAATACAAACTTTGCACTGCCTTCAAATCGACCAGAACGCTCAAGGGAATACTAACCAAAACCAAACCATACAATGAAGATCATAATTCCAAGAATTGTGTATACAACTTACCATGCGAATGCGCAGAGCATACATAGGAGAGGGCAGTAGACCACTCAAAGTGAGAACGCAGGAACATAAGAACAACGTCCACAAGGGCGAAGCAAAAAGATCAAGAATGGCCCAACACGTCTGGAACGAAGACCACCGTATCCAATGGGATAACACACAGATAGTGGCAAAGGACGAGAACACAACTCGTTCTAAAAAATATATATTGGATTACTCAGTGGCTCAGCGGTAAAGGTGTCAGACTAGTAAGTGAAAGGTACCAAGTTCGATCTGAGAGTAATCTAGTACTTGGGAAAAAATTATATATAACATATGAATTCGACTCAAGTGCGAAAACAGTCCATCTCAGGACTAAGCCTGATGACGAAAGCAGAGTCCACTTCCGAAACGTCGCGCTCAAAAGGCTTAAACTGTGGAAATAGGCTGATAAACTCCACTAATAGGAAACCACACAGATGGACACGAAATTTTTTTCTAAAACTGTATTTTTTGTGTTGTTTTGGCCATAACACTTCGAGAAGTGCAAAAAAAAAATTTTTAATTTAAACCGATTACATAGCTTTCTCTTTATACTCCTTAACTTCTAAGATACTGCAGTCCCTTGATCATGTAAGAATCGTTTCAGTTCTTTCTTTGTATCATCGGTATTACAATGGCGATACTGAATTAAACTTGTCGTACCAAATGGGCGCCATTCTCTCTTCTGCACAACTTCTAAGCTCTGGAATGATCTCCTAGTGCCTGTTTTCCTCTCACTTATGGTATGAAAAAGTTTAAGGTAGCCATTCATTAGCATCTCTTGGAAATTCAATATCCCGCTAACTCCTCCTAAGTGTTCCTGAGCGCTTTAGCATGGTAAGCCAAACTTAGCCTGTTCAGGTCTACAATTATTAAAAAATAAACAAACGAAAACCTATACCAGCCTTACACATATAAACTCAAGATATAACATTATCAAATACAAACTTAGAATTCAACTCCACATTCTTGAGAGATTAACGAAAACTTGAACAACTCATGTATGATATGGGATGGTATAACTTGGGAATAAAGGTATTGCACACGCGCTATAAATCGTTGTACGTTTCTTTAATTTTCGTTGTTAACATCGTCGATACCTGTTACTAGTTTCTTTCATAACAGGTAAATGATCCCCTACATTCAAAAGTGTCCGGGAAGAATTGGATGATTGACCGTACACATTTTGCCAATTTTAACACAAATGGTAGAAACGGAATACTACAACGTTGTCGTATTTCGATATAAAGTATCCACGTATTAAAAGCAGTAGCTAGTAAAAATTCCTTTTCCATCATATTAGAGACTCATACACACTAGTCAATTTGTCTCATAAATCCACCCTTCATTACGATTTACTTCAGTTTCTGTATTCTGATGGCAGTAAGAATAATAAATTCTTTGTTTCCATCAATAAACATGCGATTGCACCCTCTTCATTACAAACTTATTCAATCTTACCACGTGGACGTTTTTTTCTTTAGAAGCTGTGGTATATTCTTCAGAGTGTAAATACAAGTACTGCAAACGGCAGTAAACAAACTGACGAAAAAACGTTCAAAACAGAATGCGACTTCTTTTATTCTTACTGTACTTGTGTTTTTTTTTCTACTGGCATAGCCAGTTTGAAAGTCACAACGCCTTCAAATTTTGATTTCAAGTTTGATGGTTCATTGAAAAATATTGTTTGATACTGGCTGTATAGACTGGGACAGATTTACTTTTCGACCATAATTTTCTTCGACATTCGACCAAGTCTTCTACGTTATAAGTCTCGTTTGCATCATTCTGTTTTTTTTAGTGATATTAAAGTAAAGTTTACTAATCAATAGCTTAAAGCGGTCTTACGAAATCGCAAGTTTAATAGCTTCATTCCTTAGGTTCTTGTTCGTACACGAGTAGCTGGAAATGGATGGTGGCTTATTATGCGCCATAATAAACAGAATTATGGTCATACTCTCGTGTGAATCCGTACGGTGTTGCTTTTTCCCAGGTTTCTGTGTCAATACATCCGGTTTTTCTTGGTGTACTGAGCAATACAGCTTAGGAGACTTTTTGAAAATATCATCATTTTAAGAAAATATCAGCTTTAGGATACCTTTTAACAATGCTAGTTAGGATAGTAGTTGTGCTTCGGCTCGCAGTATACCTGCGAGCCGAAGTACAACTACTATACACATACTAGGCATGGATGATTCTGTCGGTTCGACCCATGAGCAGCCTTTCCGTATATCAATAGCCGCAGTAGTGGTTTTTGGCTTCGAAGTGTGGATTCTTCTATTTTTCTGTTTGAAGCCACTATGTGGTTTTATGAATTTTCCTTTTCGGAGATCACTGCTGAAGTTTTCAGAGCTCATCTCGGACATGGTTGAGACGTATATATCCCATAAAAAAACTGTTGGTTTTCTATAAGTTATTGGTTTACCGTCAATGAATCTATATTTATTATTTTCACCATATATTATGGAAACAGGTTGTTATAATTTTCTAAAATATGATTTAGTAAATCATAACAACCTTATTCAGTCACTGAAGGATGTCCCAAACGAGACTGAAATATATATATATATATATATATATATATATATATATATATATATATATATACATATATGTATATATAGAAATATGATTCAAATTTACATCTTATAACTTACTTGAGCATCGATGACTGAAAGACCTCCACACACGTTGTTGAGAATAGAATACATAGTTATATTGAGATCATTTCAATGAATCACGTGGCGTACACTTTGCTTTTAATCGACTTGTGCTATACTAAGCGACTTAAAAACATAGAACTATAATTATTTAATATCTTTGAAAGTAAAATACGAATGGGGCGATTGCTCATATTGAATTCATAGTTTAACAACCCAATAGTATCAAAACCCCCGGAATTTTGGAAAGACTCGTTGCGGAAAGGTTAAGACGTACTTTACAGGTATCCCATAACGCGTAACTTTCGAAATACAGATTGTCGAACTTTTATAAACATTGATTGACGTTGTATCAACTGAAAATGACTCCCATGTATAGTAACACAATTAATACTGTCTAAAAACCGTTTTACATACACTAGAATTCAAAGCGTATTTCTTGTAGTCTAGAACCTTAGAAATAAAACCTCCTTGTATGTTAAAGAAAATAATCTAGTAGATTACTATCGGTAGAACAAGTATAATCCAACGGTGAAGAAAATAATCTAATAGATTACTATCGGTAGAACAAGTATAATCCAACGGTGAAGAAACGTGTCACTGTCGAGTAGTAATACTAAAATAAGCAGGTGCACCATCGTGTATAAACCTCAACAAACATCGAGTTCTCAGTGGCACTTCCTCCAGTTCTAAGAAACGAGGATAAATTTGTCCTAAGATTCCATAATATATTTGTTGTTTGTACCTCGAGAATTGGCCCAATAAAACTGCTGACCAAACTCAATTCAAAAATTAAAACTCGTGTTCAGTTAGAGCATAAACTCGTTGCATATCGGATTAATATCCATTTTTTAGTCAATTTTAACGTGCTAATAGTAGGATCAACCGTATCGCCGATACTTGTTCTTCAAAGTCAACTATTAATTAATGAAGAGTACCGTTTTGATACCGTCTGCCGTACCAGAAGTGAATCTGTATCATTCTTCATATTTAAATAAAGTAATTCTAGATACGAGAATGCCTATAAACAAGCAAATTTATATCACAAAAGAGGGATCGTGTATGATGGTGCAGAAATTATAATACTCACAAATAAGGAATTTTACGGAAAAACTCAATGTAAATTACGAAATTATCCATTTATTGGGTTCCGCGTCTCATAACAATATTAAACGCACATAATGTCAGACTTTTACAGATATCTTGGGCGAACTCCGTTCGAGAGTTATCATTCTGTTTACTTTTATTCTGTACAGTTGGACAACTTCAGTGAACCATATCATGGGTGATCGAGATCCAGAATCGGTCACTTTGATTGTACCTGTTGCCATGTCTTTACTATGAGTAGGCTACTTATATCTAAAGCACGAATGAAATACAAACACTGTTGTGCGAAATACAATAAACAATAAATCTTTTAAAGGAGGTACTTTTATAACTATTTTAATTAAGATGATCAATAAAAACCGTTATTAGGTGCTTTTAATGACTAATTAAGATAGATGTGGTACTCTACAGTTTAGGAAATGTTAATTGTTATTGTGAATTTTTATTTTCACATTTTAATAATGACTAATGAGGTTATTTCACCAATTTAAGTTAATTATAACCAAAACGTAAGACCAATCAACTACATTGCTAATAAGAACAAAATTAAAGTCGCCTAGACAAAAAAAAAATAGAAAGAAAACTGATGTAACAAAAACTTTCATCACAGCGTTCCTTTGGTGTTTAATTAATTCCTGACTGGAAATGTTATATAACTATATATACTTTTTATTTATTAGTGCGATAGAATCTAAAGATGCTTCAAGCATTGCTTGAGCATCAATTTCTAATGGTTTGGTACCAATATACTAATAAAATACCATTGTCAATAAGTGATTTTACATTCCAAAACATTTACGTTCAAAACATCGCATTTGTAAAGGTAAGCGAGGTGTAAAAACTAACGAACATTTTAAGCCTTTTTACACATTACTCGACTTATAGGATCACTAGCAATACCCGTAAGTATGAGAAAAATTTCTAACTTCAGTAAAAGAAACTAATGTTTTACTTTATATTCGAAAAGAAATGCTGGGTTTTTCTTCATTTTGAAAAATTTGCGGTAGTGGATTAAATAATGATGTAACTTATTATATTTGGTGATCTATACCGGTTATGACCAAATTAGATAACGTTGTAGTTTACGTATGTTTTATTTGCGTTTCCCTACAAAAATACCAACAAATAATAGCACATACACATCAACATGATTAATTACTTATTAACTAACAAATTTATTCATTATCAGATAGCAGCATCTCTTAATGATTCATTTTACTCTCCTTGCCACAAGCAATAATGTTTATTTACTTCCATCGGGCTCACGTCTGTAATGGGATTTGCAGAACAAAAGAAATAATTACTCAACGTATTCACTTCTGATTCTAATCTAATATGAGGCAGCACATTATACGCTCAAAGAGTTACCACCACCTACACGTAAACTAATCGTCAACAACGACGGTATAACAGAAGCCGCGTAGTCCACACTCTGATTGAATTCAACTGAGGTATTCGCTTACAGAGTTATTCTCCAACATTTTCAGATTCGACCACACCTGTACGTAAATTAAACCTCACTTGTACAAACACAAATGTACCGGACGAACGCGTAACGTAGTGGTCCACTAGGATAGCTATTCACACATACACGCCCAATTACACGCCGTAACAAGTATGTTAAAGAGATAAAGTAATGTTATAGAAGTGGAATTCATTTAAAATGATTCGTATATTCCTACTTATTGGATCCGTTAAAATTTATTTTAATAAAATAAATTCCCCTGTTTTTTCTCGTTATTTCCTGTTATATAGATACCCAGTGAAATAAAACCCAATTAATTTTTGTTAGGGGAAAATCTCAGTAATGTACAATCTGACCGTAAATAATTCTCCTGGTATTAGCACAACTTTCAATTTAAATATAATCTAACGCAAAACCCAACGCTCTGTTAATAAAATCAACAAAGATACTGTATATAATTCAGGAAGCGATCCTAATACCTATTGTAAGTGAAACCTAATTTACTTTACTAAGAGGCCCAGTTAATCACAAAACCTTCATATTATAAGATAATGTTAATAGTTTTACATACCGTGATTTACACATAATATTGCATATAATTTCGTAATTAATTTAATTGGTATTTCTAAGTTTTACCCGTCCCGTAGGAAGAATTAGTTTTAACTGGGTACATAATAAACCTAAGCTTTTAAATATAGAAGTCTCGATTTTTAAATAAAATTCGTGTCCAGTAAAATTTCGTAGAGAAAGTACCAACTTGCATACTTGCTGATAACATTCAAAGTAATGAAATATTTTTTAAGAATTTAAAACGAGAAACAAAGAAAGTATTTTTGTGTTTTACACATATTGAAAAAACGGTTATCCTCATCAGGAACGTATTCCTCGTCTAGGACAGATCAAAGAGGCCGAATACCGAGAGTGATCTAAAAGCTGCTCAGATTAAAACTGTCCTAGTACAAAGTTCCGTTTTTATCAATTTTATAGTTAGTATAGAATGAACTTTTTATTTCGTCTAAAATTTAAAGTTCACTAATTGATTTAGTGAACTTTGTATAGCTGCAACGTTTAGACAAAGTGTAATCTTAATTTTTATCCTGTCAACCCTTGAATCATACTTTGTTTGTTTGTGGTTTGTAACTATACATTTTGATGCGTATTTATGCTTATGCCTTGACACGTACTTTCTATGTGCTCATTGAGCTACAACATTTTCTGTTTATACTTTGTTTAAACACCCTGTAACGCCACTAACCTAGTACAAAGTATTTTATTTTTGATATTTTTAATATATATAGTTATCTTTATGCAATAGACTCCACAAATAATCCAGTTACATTTGCCCCAACAAAATAGCCTCTCGTCAGAATAGCCCAAACGAAACAACCCTAATAAAACAACCTTCGCAAAATCGCTTACTAAATTAATAGGTAACAAAAAAGCTACATCAAACGTTTAATTCCTCTACCGAAAGGTAAATATCATTCTTACCTTCTAACCTACATATACACATGTAGGTATAGAAGGTTATGCAGTCGAGTTTTTTTTCACTATCGCTAAATCAACTTATTAGCTCATTTTACAACTTTTGGACAAGCGTGTGTTTATGTGTGTGTATACGTGTGCGCATGCGTGTGCGCGTGCGTGTACGGGTGCGGGTGTGTGTGTGTGTGTGTGTGTGTGTGTGTGTGTGTGTGTGTGTGTGTGTGTGTGTGTGTGTGTGTGTGTGTGTGTGTGTGTGTGTGTGTGTGTGTGTGTACGTGTGTGCGTACTTGCGTGTGTGCGTACTTGCGTGCGTGCGTACGTGCGTTCGAGGGTGTGTGTGTGTATGTTAGTATCTTCAGAACGAAAACACCTACGTACTTAAAATATTGTGTTTAAGCTTGTTTGCGTTGAAAGAAACCTAGCGGCGTTTTATTAATCACCTAAGACAAGTCAACGGCTCTGAAATTCATTTTGCAATTATTTTTCTGAGCTCATTACTAAGACAAAAATGTTGGATTAATTCAACAACGGCCACTTAAAGCTATACATTCTTCGAATTTTCCACAAAAAATTTTTCAAGTTTACTTACAAACAGTTAAGACTGGAGATTTCGGAATTTTGTGTTCGATATAAAGCTACGAGTAGCTCCAGAGGTTCCTTGAGCACTGTTTGATATGCTGTGTAAGTTTCAAATAGCCGACGTTTTGTGCGAAGGTATTCTATGTCCTTGAAAAAAAGCTGCAGGAAAATTAAGAACTGTTGCTTTATAAGTTAACTGTTAATGCTAAACGAGGATAAATGTGTACGGTGTGTCCCGATTTCGTTGTTTTAGTTGTTTCTTAAAGATGTTTTTATTATCAAAGATAGAAGTTTCCAGTTTTTACATTCACGTACTACTTTGTTGACCCAGATTTCATGGTGAAGTCAAAAATTTAGTATCTTCTTATACTATTATACCATATTTCGTCAACGGTACTAATATATTGCGAAATGCCGAAGTCTGAGTCGTGCTTAAAATTTTTCTAGGCTGTGCGGTTTTGAGTAATAATATAAACTTGTATTTTTTAAATGAGAATCATAGTTGGCTTGGCAACCATCTGTTGCAGTTCTGTCTTAGCTTTTCATAAATATAAACATCGAGATATTTATTTTTAAAACTGACAGATATAACAAGAATTTTCTGGGGTAAAGACAAGGTAAGCATCGTAAAATCAGTAGGACGTAGAATTTTCCGCCTAATCCAAATATGTAAAAAAAAGTACAGCCCTACAGGACATTTTTATGACCATAGGATCCAAAATCTGATATTACCTTTCTATCCCTAAAGAAAAATTATTAAAAGAATCTTTTCAAATTTTCATTTTTTATGCCTGGAATATTGGAGACCTTGTATATGTAGTTTTTTGAGTCATTATTTTTTCAAGTTTTCTTGTAATCTCAGTAAGCAGGTAAATAAAACAAATTTTTGTTACAAATGTGGCTGGTATATTTATAGAAATCCAAGTGGAAGGTTTAGTTTGCATCATAGTTCCATATGATAATGACTAATCAGACCTAACGCAGATTGCTGAATTTCAATTTGGTTTTAAAATTTAACGTTGAATAGCAGCGAGGTACGTTGCTAGTATTTCAGTGATCCGTTGAATAACATACATTTATGGGAAAATACGTTAATTAAAATAATCTTAAAATATTACGTGTTACGTTTTGTGTGTTTCCGTCCATACACTCGTCGACTGTTAGTTACAATTACAGCTTAAATCAGCATGGTTGAAGTAAATGTGTGCTCTGCAAACCTATTTTTATTATTCTGTATGGTAGCTAATCCTTGGGGGTAGTGTTTTGGGTTTCAAATCATTGATACCTGTCCATAAACTCCCCTTTCAAAAACATAAAAATTATTACCAGCATGATTTTTCATTATTTTTTAAAAGATGTCATTAGTAGGAGCACTTCTGGGATGTACGACCAGGACAAAAAGATATTTTTCTTGTGCCTGTTTAGTGATATAAATACAACATTATCATAATGATGATCATAACCATGTAAATCTCCATAAGTTTATCGCGTAGGATTTATGGAATATTGTAAGTGTAAGGGTAATTTTCACCCCTGGAAAATGCAGAACGTACGACGAAACCTTATCAATTTTGTTTCACAAATCTTAAATAACGTTTAAAGTACGTTGTTATACAAAACAGTTTAGAACTTCACCCAAATTTTCAGCTAAACAGGCTTCACTATACATAATCAAAATAATTTAGATCTTCCGAACAATTTGAGCGACTTACCGTTTCGCATGAAATGGCACAGAATTTTGATTTTTAAATAAGTAGCTCCTATTATAAAGTACTTTTAGCTAAATTGAAGTTTATATTTTTATGATCTCGCTTAAACTTTTTTAGGATTATTTAAGAAATGGATAACAGAAAGCCCCGTGGATGATCCCTGTTCTTATATTTCGACCTTTATAAGTGGAGTTCCCAAGGTTCTATTTTAGGACCACTGCTATTCTAACTTTATATGGCTGATTTAACAAAAAGATGTATTGCGGACTGTGAAACCTTTTGTTTTTCTCTATTCAGTTATAGGTTGCATTGTTTACTTATTTAAATTTCAATGCTTTTGGTGGAAGAACAGCCGTGGCTAAACCTTTTCATAATAAAACCAAGGGATTATGATTAATATTATTCAAGTTATTTGTTTTTAACGAACGTGTAGACGTTCACATGTAAATTATGTAATTAAAATGTGTTTTTAAATACCCGAGGAAAAAGATTTTCTCGAGTGGGATTTGGATCTAGGACATGTACTTTGTTAGAGTACAGCCCTACCAACTGAGCTATCGAGATACAAACCCCAGTCGGTGCAAGCTTAATCTTTATGTAGGTAGGAATGGCGTGATTTCGATACATAATCACAGTCATTCATTTATACTATAGAATGTTCAAATCGATAGGTTTCGCACATAGCAACGTGACTAATATTTAAATTTTGACTGGCATTACCAATATTAATAGTAAATTCTATGTTATTTGTTTTTATTGAGTGTATAGATGTTCACATATGCAATGTGACCATTTAAGTCCGCACCATATGGGATTTTTTTTTAACCTCGGTTTTAGCATAGATCTGATTATCGCACCCATTTTTGCTTCAAATAAAACCAAAAATGAAGTATAGTAAGTTGGTTTTACAACCGACGTCATCTGTTAAAAATTACATTCTTGAGAAAAAAATTGAAAGAAACGCATAAATTGGCCGAATTTCGGAAAAAATTATTATAAAAAGTTGTTAATTTTGTGCTTTTAGACTTATGCACTGAATTTCAACGACTTAGTATGATTTTGAATTTTTGACAGTTTTTTGACATTTTACGAATTATTTTTCATCTTAATTTAATGTAACCTACGTAAAATTATTTATCTAATGAAAACTCAACATGCCAAGTCTATTTAAGTTAAAAACAAAATGACTTTCAAGATTTTTTTTTAAATTATAAAAATGTATCCACCATCATGAGTCATGTTTGGTGCACAGTTCGTTTAACTTTTGTTTTGAAGCAAAAAAATATTTCTTGCTTTTCTAGTTACATAGAAAACTCAATTCAAATTTGGTGGGGTATGTTAAAACAAGAGTTTTCTTAGCGTTGAATTAAAATTTTTAACAACGTAATGTTTTTTATTACAGACATAAATTTAACAATTTGATGTTTTATCTCTTTCTTTTAATACTTCAGCTAAACGTACTTCTCAAAAGGTTAAATTTGATTTATTATGATAAATAACACATTTTACATTCTAATCAAAATCTGTAATGGCTGTTACGTAATAATATATTTCAGTTAAAAACAAAAGTTAAACGAACTTTGCACCAAACATGACTTCTGATGATGGGTAAAATTATATCATTTTTGAAAAAATTACAAAAAACATTTTGTTTTCGGCTCAAATAGATTAGGTATGCTGAGTTTTCATTAGAGAAGGGATTTTACGTAGGTTACATAAAATCAAGATGAAAAACAATTGGTAAAAAGTAAAAAAACTGCCAAAAATCATAGTATGCCATTGAAATTTGACACAAAGGTTTAAAAT
The DNA here is from genome assembly GCA_036346205.1 of Vesta saturnalis. NCBI lineage: Eukaryota > Metazoa > Arthropoda > Insecta > Coleoptera > Lampyridae > Vesta > Vesta saturnalis. The sequence goes on from JARFJB010001975.1 coordinate 227,977, forward strand.
AACAAAATGAACAACTTCTTCTAATATATTTTTTCGAAATTCGGGCAATTTATGCGTTTTTTCCATTTTTTTCTTAAAAATGTAATTTTTGACAGGTGATATAGTTAATAATAGTTAATTTTTGGTTTTATTGGAAGCAAAAATGGATGCGATAATCAGATCTATGCTAAGTCAAAGTTAAACAAAATCCCCATATGGTGCGGACTTAAATGGTCACACTGTATATGATCTAATTAAAATATTTTTTAAATACATAAAGAATACTATAGAATATGAGCTATGGTATGTACGAAACCTAGCGATTTTCGAGCTCACATTCTATAGTATAAATGAGTGACTATGGTCTCATTATATGTAGAAATCACATCATTTCTTTCTACATACATAAAGACTAAGCTTCATCGATGGGAGCTTGTATCTCGATCGCTCATCTGTTAGAGCGGTACTCTAGCAAAGTACTTGTCCTAGGTTCAAATCGTACTCGAGGTAATCTTTTTTTTATGTATTTAAAAAACATTTAAATTAGATAATTATTATTATTATTATTATGGTTATTATTAATATTATTGTTATCAAAAAATCCATATTTTCCGTTTGCTGTTGCACTGAAATAAACCGTTACCAATTATTGTCTAATACACCTTGCTCGCCACACCTTCCTCGGATTTTTATTGCATTAAGAAGCTAACTCATTATTATTTTGTTACATAACTAACTGTTTTGTTTCTATTTTTGATAACAGCGTTTTCTCCCTGTCTATATTAAACACACTATTATACTCTATATTTTTCTGAATATAAAATTAATCGTTAAAGAGTACAATAATAAAAACGTTACAATTTATAAATGTTTCTGGTTTCCATTGATCTAGATGTTACTAAATTTGACAATTGAACAATGCATATCACATGAATTCATATTCTGTCAATTAAGATTGATTAATAGAGTTCTGGTTCGGTGAGAAATTGTATACGCTTTTTTTGAAGCATGTTAATCTCTCGTATATCTTTTCGACTGTATTTTATACATTTATGAATTTTCAGGTGTAAAATTCAGTTTAATTTTTTAATGGATATAAACCTGAAGAATTAAAGACAAATTTTTATTTGAAGGAAAACCATACCAGCTCCCACTTTATTCAATTAACACTTCCAGAATTGATAAATTCAAGATTACGGTTATACAATGAGAAAATATCACATTGTGAACCAATTAATATTGTTATAGTTTTAAAATTCGACTTCCACTAAGGCCAAATTTTGGCAATAAATAGTAACTTAATTAAAACATTTTTATTTCTTACGTTTTTATGCAAAATTGAGGTCATGGATGGATGATCATCAGTAAAAATCAAATTCCAGAAAAATATTATATAGATGTAAAAGGTTGTTACTTAAAAGGCTAAACCGGTCGTGCAATATTAAAACAAATTGTGAAATTTAATAGGCTTTCTTTTAATTTATTAACTATGGCTAATCAAGCATTAAATTTATGGAATAACTGGTAAAATAAAATTGAAACATTACTCAGGTTAAAGTTTATCATCTTAGATCTCACGTACTTCTCCTGTAATATATAACTTTCAATTAACGGCACAAATTTGCTTTTTCCATTTTAATTTTACTTTTTTGTGTTTTTTTATTTATCATCTGCGTTAACTATTTCAGTTATGTTGTGTCAAGTGTGACAAATGAACAAAATTAAATTACTAAAAAATTATGTACACATTTAAATCATATAAACAAAAAGTGACATGAGAGTATATAACTGTACAGTGTACACCTTGCATTATAAGATTCACTGTAACCAAATTTAATTTTACTCTCTGTAAGTAAAAGCTCTCTTAAATTGTACATAATAAAAAAATTTTATGCAACATCATTGCACTTGCACACATAAAAAGCATAAGTGTGTTACAATTGATGAATCGAATTTGTTCTTTTTTCTATAACATTACCGAGATTACGGTAAAAGCAGTTATGACTTAAACGTAAATGAAATGATTAAATATAACACACTCATCACACACTTTTAAATTGTAACTTCAAAAAAAGTGTAATTGTTATAATTATCTGGATTATTAACTGCATTCAAGTTTAAAGACACCTTGTTTGACAACTTAACTGCTATTAAATATAATTAAGTAACTGTTAAAGAATAAAACTAATCATATTTTTGTGTTTTAGGTAATAATCTACTATAATTTTTGGAAATCGATACAATTGGAATAGCTGAACACGAAAATTTAGATTTGGAAAAATTCAACACGTACCTCTCTGATTACTTGTTCTGCGGCTGTTATGATTTATTTCCAACGCAAAAATGGTCTGCAATATGCATAAACTCACTAAAACTTTAAATTTCATTTTGTATTTTTATTAATGTTCGCGTAATGTCAAAAAAGATATTTGGAAAAGTATACACTTATATAACCACACTCATTATGCTATTAAGCAGAAGAATCAAAAGGACACGATTGCGTTTATTGAAAAACACGACCCGAGTATTTTGAAAATTGTACAATACGTCTTCGCTAAAGAAGTTATTGGTTTGATGCCGGTAGGTAACTGAAGAAGACATGCTGGTCTGTCGGCCACCAGAGCATTCCAAGTGGGTTACGAGGACAGTGTAGCGGTGTTCATATAATCACCTCTTACCCCTCGAACTACCTGTTTCTTATTCATGTACTTACAGATACATACGTATGCATATATAAAAATTATCATCCTCGTTTTGAAAAATTAGGTAAAACATCTTCGACTGATGGTCATATGCTAAAAGGAGGTTCTTTTGCTTTCGCTAGAGTTTAAGGTTAGTAGGAGTATTGCGGTTTAATATACGAACTGTTCTTCAATAAGCACTTAATCGCAGTTGGTAAACGTTTAATTGAATTTTTTTTTTTTGAGTTTTGATAATTTTTATTAGTTATTTTTGTAAGTTAATATCTTAATAGTACGTTACTTCCATTTAACGAATAATTGCAGTTTAACCTTTGATACCTCTTAATTAGAAAGCTATAATAACATTAAATATTGAGTTTATTTGTATAATTTTTTTCGTGGGCATCCTGTATGTCCAATTAAGAGAGTATGCACATGGGAAATTGTAAACATATAAATCTCAATCTTTGCCAACAAAAATAGATGCCAAATTAGTGAAATTTCCGATTACACAAACTAAAAGATGCATTAGAGGAATGAAAAAAATTTACTCTCTCACACTAACGTGTTTAATTACATAAATACTGTTCAATTTAGTTTAAATTCTATACTCTCAACCAAGCCCGCGCTGTCCATATGGGCAACTCGTGCGTTGCACGAGGGCGCCGTGGGTGCTTCTCATTTATAAATGTTTAACAATACAAAAAAATAAAATTTTGTTCCCGTCATTTGAAAACGAAAATAGTAGTAATTATTTATTATTTTACAATAATTACAGTTTTCTGCGTTCAATTTCAGCGAGTTTTATTTTGTTCAAGAAAATAATAATAAACATATTTATCATTCTTTATCCATAATAAAGACTTAGACATTTGTTGTATTGCGTTTCAACTTGTATTTTAATGTGATACAATTATTCGTGTTGTAACTTGCATTGTGCAACTTGTATTTCGACCTCCTACATAAAAAGAGTTTACCTACGACCACTGTAGAAAATAGACGAAAACATACGACACACAGCCTCAGTAAATTCCTCATTACGCACGGTAAACAAATCGCACAGTTTTCGTAAACAAAACGCACAGTTTGACTATATTAACAAATGAAAATATTACAATGTAATATGAATCGACAAATCGAGATACTTCTAATATATTTCTGATGTACTTAATAAGCCATAAATAATTATTATAATGTTTCTAATGTTAATTAAACCAACGTAGTAGTAAATAGAACGAATTATATCCTGTATGATCATCAAAGTTGTGAGACATATATCCTCTATAATTTTGTAAAATTGTTTGAAATAATATTGTTCAAAAATCTGAAGATGCAATAATATACAGGGTATCCCATTTGAAGAAATGAAGATAGCTAGTTTTTAGATATCTCTGTATACATGAGACGAACAACAAAAAACAACGAGTAAAATAAAAAATCGACGTGTTTAAACATCATCTACAATACTTGATAAAAATGAAAATATTAAAAGTAGTCCACACTGTCTGTGGTCGTAGGTAAAGTATAGTACGTAATAAGTGTTGTAAAGCAATTACGCACTCATGGAATTACGCACTTCGTGAGTAATTTTTCCATTCGTTCGTAATATACCTTTTACAATACTTAGTACGTAATATACTGTTACTTGATAGATTTGTTTTCTATTTATTATATTATAATACCGTTACATAAAGTTTAAGAAGAAATAATTTTAATAGTGATACTTATTTACCTAGTAAATTTTGTGTTCGTTTAACCGTTTATTACTTAGTTATTAGTTCGAATTGATCACTTAAAATCTTCTATCTAAGGTAAGTTAAATAAGTTTTGTAATCAATTTGGTGGAAAAATAACTTTTTGTTAGTTATTTTTGTATCTAGTGCGCGAATTGCTACTTCGGTGATCGAGAATTGAATTTTTTAACGAGGCGCAGCCGAGTTAAAAAATTTGTCGAGATCACCTAAGTAGTTCGCGCACATGTTACAAACAAATTTTTGTCTACAATCATCAAAATATGTATATCCCTTAAAATTGCCTTAAATAATTTTTGTCTTGGATTTTTGCTTTATTGAGAACCACAAAAGTTAAAATACAATAATCTAATAGAGTTTACATGCAGTGCGCGAAATATGTATTTCGCACACTATATCGCGCACGTTGTTATGGTAACGTAGGAAAATAAAAAAAAGTGTCATTTCGCATATAGTTATTAATGCGCGAATCTCGTAATTTTTTTTTCAAATTTAAGCAATATATATATATTTAGTTGTTACCCATCTTGTTTTAAAGAAACTACTTCCAAGCTTTTCCGCAACCTCAGGAATATTTAACGATTTCATTTTCACGATTGAATTATTTTTGCAATTAATAAAATGTGGAGCGAAAACGAAAACGAGAAGAAAACTTAGGAAAAACTAATACCAAAATAATAACGTTTTTTCAAAGACGAACCATTTCTCAAGAAAATGAAGACCTTCTGTCTACATCAACGGCGGAATTAGAAACTGAACCAAGTAGCAGCCAAATGGTGTCCGATTTCTTGATTCCTGTATCATGCTCAACTACAGATGAAGAACTGCTGGAGAAGGACTTTGAAGGCAGTGTCAATATTCAGCTACAATCAGCTTCCAGGAAATATTGTAAACTTGATAACGGTGAAGAGAAATTTTTGCCACTTTCTGAGGATCCAGGTTAATGGCCAAAAGTTTTATTTCTCCATCATGTACAATTACTAGTAGATAATGGACCAGGTCATTATCAGATTAAAAATCAAATTTACCTTAAACACGTTAGTATTCTGACACGTATTATACTAGAATTTTACATAATAATGAAAAAGTTAAACGAGAATGGTTGTTATATACTGAAGAAGGGCATTCTGTATATTGTTTTGATTGCAAAATCTTTAATGTTGCAAATTCTGCGAAAACTATAAAATGAAGTAACGATAATGGGTTTAATGATTGGCATCATTTAAGTTCCAGAATTTGAAGCAATAGATAGATATTTTAAATCGAATGAAAAAGAATAAAACTATTGATTCTGAATCACAAAAGATATTCAATAAAGAAACAAAATATTGGCATGCCGTTATATAGCGTATTTTTTATACGGTTCAATTTTTGGCTGAATAGAACTTAACCTTACGAGTTACTACTAACAAATTATATGAAAAAAATAATGGCGACTTTTTGAAATGTATCGAAATGATCGCAAAATTCGATCCTATTATGTCTGAACATGTCAGCCGGTCTCAAATGGAAGCGCACAAAAATATGCATCATTATCTTGAGGACAAAATTCAAAACTAAGTTATAACTTTACTAAGAAGTAACGTTAGATCTGAAATTTAAAACATCGCGAAAAAAGCTAAATATTTTTCTATCGTCCTCGACTGTAGACCCGATGTCAGGCACCAAGAACTGATTTCAGTATGTATCAGATTCGTCAATTTAAAAGATTTGGAAATTAGTAATGAAGAATACTTCCTAACTTTATGTTCCGTTATTGATGTTACCGGTGAAGGTTTAACAATTTTTTTGTTATCGACGTTAGAAAATTATGGATTAGATATTTTTAATTTACGCGGGCAAAGCTACGACAACGAGGCAAACATGAAGGGTAAGCTTAATGGTTTACAAAAAAAATTTAAATATCAATCCAAAAGCATTCTTTGTGCCCTGTTGTAACCAAAGTTTGAACCTTGTCGTTAACGATGACGTAAAGTCAACTATAATACTCGTAATTTTTTTTTATAGCTTAAGAACTCGATGGGCGATTTTGAAAAAACATGCATCATATTTGACTTTAAATCACTGTCAGATACCAGATGAAGGCGTTTTAAGACCTCGAAAAGTTACAAAACAATGTGACGATGAACCAATAGAAAATCAAGAATTACAATTTAAAATACATTGTTTTTTAATTTGACAGATAATTAATACATCTCTTAACGATAGATTCGAACAGTTATCTGTCCATGTGGCAATTTTCAAATTTTTATGGAAAATTTCGGATCGGAACAGCTAGAGTTTTGTACAAAACTTGAGAGTATATTAAGTGTAAAAAATCGAAATGAATGTGATATAAATGGGATAGAGCTTATGCAAGAATTGCAGTTTTTGCATAATTTTGGGAAAAGTGTCACTTATTCGCCAATTACTACCCTAAATTACATTGTAACCAATAATTTACATTATTCTTACCCAAACAATTTTGTGGCAGTACGAATTTTATTGACAATGCCACTGTGGGAAGATCGTTTTCCAAATTAAAAATCATTAAAAACTATTTACGTTCTACTATGGTACACGAAAAATTGGAAAATCTTGCCATCATTTCAATCTTGTCTACCTTAATTCAAGAGTTAGACACTGAAACGTTAATACAACAATTTAAAAAGTCCAGTTCTGTTAAAATATGTTCAATGTTAAAACAATTTTGTTTAAAATTTTTGCATTTATGAATAAAATTTTTAAAATACTTGTTTTTTGGGTTTTTTAATGGTGTATTTTAAATTATACAATCTAAACGTTTTGATAACACGTACAGTTATCTTCGTGAGTAGTAATACCTGTTAAAATTGTTAAAGATGTAAACAATTTTGTCAAAGTTGACAAATGAAAACATAGCCTGCTATCAACTGAACAGTTTGAGAAACGTATAAAGCAAACTATAGAATTAAATTTTAGTAAAGAATTACTAGGTCATTAAAAATTAAATATTATTAAACTGTCTTAAAGATGACAAATCGGAACACTCTCTAACGGCGAACGCTAACAATGAAAAATGTCAGCCAAAAAACATATTTAACAAAATTTAATCAAGTTATGATGTAATTGTAAAGTTCAATTTCATATAAGAAAAACACCCCATTACATTAAAAATTCTGCCGACTTTGTTAAAAAAATGCATAGTTTCAAAATTGAAGAGGGTGATAGAATGGTTAGTTTTGATGTTGCTTCACTTTTTACAAAAGTGTCTCTAAAAGAAATAATTGAGTACATTGATCATCTTTTTCCAAAGGACAGCCATTCTTTTTCAGCACTGTCTTACTACAACTTATTTTCAGTGGAATAATAAATTTTATGAATAGATTGAAGGTGTAGCAATGAGTAGTTCCCTTAGTCATGTTATAAATAATTTTTACATGAAAAAATTTGAAAAAATTAGCGTTACAAAATACACCTAAAAAACCTTCAGTTTGGTATAGATATGTAGATGGCACATTTGTTATTTGGTGACATGAAGAAGAGGCACTGTATGACTTTTTGGTCTTTATAAATGGTATACATCCTAGTATTCAGTTTATCATGGAAAAAGAAACTAATGGAAGTTTACCTTTTCTTGACATATTAATATCCAAAAATAATAATTCCCTATCTTTAAAGGTTTACAGAAAGCCGACACACACTGATAGATACCTTCATAAATTATTCACGTAAAAAAATTGGTGTAATTAAATCTTTAGTTGATCGAGCAAAACGAATGTGTGACCCTGAATTTTTGAAGGATGAATATAAATATTTAACAAAATCCTTACAAGATAATGAATATTCACTTACAGATATTAATGGTGTTATTACACCTTCTAGACGTAACCTTAAAGAAAAACCAGTTCTTAATGTTGATACTGCTTTTCTTTGTTTTATAGCTAATCTTACAAATAGAATTGAAAAAATCCTAATTAGGTCTATTTTTAAACCTACAAGAAAAATTAAAGAACATGTATTACCACCTAAAGACGTGTCAAACCCATTACCATCTTCCGGAGTGTATAAGTTATCTTGTTCATGTGGAAAAGTATACATCGGGACCACAAAACGTAGCTTTGACACAAGACGTAAAGAACATATGGGATTTTGTAGATTAGGTGAACCAGAGAAGTCTGCTGTGGCTCACCATGCCCTGAATAATCTAAATCATGACATTCAATTTGACGATATGGAAATATTGTCAAGACAAACTCATTATTATGCTCGTTTACAACGTGAAGTTATTGAAATATATAAAGACCCTAATAACTTTAATAGACAAGAAGAAAATTTCCGTTTGAATAGGTTTTGGCATCTTGTAATTAAAAAAAGGCATAATGATACGTCTTAATTTTGATTTTAATTTTGAGTTTTGGTATGTCTGGTTTTTTACTGTGTTTTCCTAGACCTTGAAGCAAATGCTTTACTAAGTATATGTTAAATTACCACAGCGTTATAGTTTAACACAAGTAGTCGAAATTAAGATTAAAATTAAAAAAAAAAATTACAAAAAACGTTCTGCATTATGCTTTTCATTGTTACTAACACTTGCACTTATTGATAAATTGATGAAGATATCTCTTTGTTAGATTTAAATGGACTATTTTATTTGATGTCATGTTTATATTTGTGAATGCTTCTATCATTTTGAAATTGAAGTTTTTCACAACTTTACACTTACATCATAACTTGATTAAATTTTGTTAAATGTGTTTTTTGGCTAACATTTTTCATTGTTAGCCTTCGCCGTTAGAGAGTGTTCTGATTTGTCATCTTTAAGATAGTTTAACAATATTTAATTTTTAATGACCTAGTTATTCTTTACTAAAATTGAATTCTATAGTTGGCTTTATACGTTTCTCAAACTGTTCAGTTGATAGCAGGCTATGTTTTCATTTGTCAACTTTGACAAAATTGTTTACATCAACTGTTATATTAATAGCAGGCTGATGTTTATGTTTTAATTTTTCAACTTTGACAAAATTGTATACAACATCTTTAACAATTTTAACAGATATTACTATTGACGAAGATAACTGTAAGCGTTATCGAAACGTTTGGATTGTATAATTTAAAATACACCATTAAAAAGCCCAAAAAAGATAAGTATTTTATTATGTGTGATAATGGTGAAAGTTCACATTTTCAAAATTTTTAAAATTTAAAATTACTGTATAATGTTATTTTAAAAATAGTTTTATCTATTATATAACATCCCATGTTAATTCATTAATTTTCGGTAAGTATTCGTATGATTTTAACTTGAAAAATTCTAAGCTGAATGTGTGCAAGATACAAGTTAAAACAAAAAAAATTCTACTATTGTATAACAAGGTTTGTTAATGTTTTGATAACAAAGTGTAGAGGCGCACTTTATATTATTACACAACGGCGTTCGACAAAGTTGGCGCGCCACTGCTCTCAACAATGAAAATTGTTATTAAAAATTATCTGATAGAGCTCTTGGCAGTAGACTTTCGATTAGTAAAAAAATCGGTGGATCATTAAATATATTTTTTTAGTTATTAAATCGCCTTTCACAAAATAGCACATGAGTTTTAAAAAGGATACTCCACTTCATAACCCCATGTTACATTTTTTTAATGGGACGTGGCCGTATTTGATATGTAAACAGAGAAGTGGTATATAATTAAATATATAAACTTACGTTTATATAATTATAGTTGAGGTTTGTTATTACATATGCTAAAATTTACAGTTTTTTTACAATTTTTAATTTTTTTTGTAAATGATTACAAAACATGTTTCGTAATCCGTGCTCTGTCAATTTCTTGGTGCTCAACAACATATTTGTCACCAAAGAATTTACTATTTCTTTCAAGTCAGATATGTTGTGTAAGAACTCTTAAATAAAGAAAATATTTAAGACAATTATGTTTTACTTATGCGTTAAACGAAGTACAACTCAAAATGACATTTATCAATTCTGGCCTACCTTAAATTAAAAATTGATGAAAAATTAATCACTTTATTGCCAATTTTGTTGTATTTAAAGACGTTTTCAAAAAAGAAGGGCATAAAACGATTAATCAAATACTTTTCTTTTCTGGATTTTAAACCATGTATTTTAAGGTAAATTATACAAAATCAATACATTTCGACAACAGCGTCTGTGGTAACAAAATATGCTTTGTTATATAAACATATTTCAGACCTGACTATAGAATCTAAGTTTTATTTAACTAAACATTAACTAGATCATTCCCAAATTAAAACATCCTCTGAGTAATGAAAGCAAACAATGAAAAATGCCACAATCAAAAAACAAGTTTAACAATATTTAATAACATTTAAAAACTGGAACTAGACAAAGAAAACAGGATGTATACTTTCAATCTTACTTTGGTTTTAACTACAGAAGTTTGCCTTAGTACCTTTAAATTATGCAGAATATTATCCGCTACTACAGAGTACAACACGACATATGTTCTTTACGTCTATTATCAAAGCTACGTTTTGTGGTACCAATGCGTACTTTTCCACAAGAACAAGATAACTTGGATCTTGAGGTTAGTTTTTAGTTTTTAACAGTCTTAGTGCATTGGCCAATTTATTATTAATTATGAAAGAAAAGATGTACCAACAGTAAACTGTAATTTTTCCGTATTGAAAAATTCCTAACAGGTTTAGTACCATGATTAATTTCTTTAAGGGAATATTAGCTTACGGTGATAAATGATGAAGTTCGTCTTCCAAAAATTACAGATCACTTTAATTGCACCAATCCTTTAACGTGGATGATGATTTGAACCCTTCAGAAGGATAGCTACCAGTATGTGTTAGTTTTCAATAAGCTCTAAAAAAAAAGATAAGCTATCTATCTAAAAGTGGTAAACTTCCATTACTTTCCGTTTCGACTTCCCTTTATAAAATTTAAAAATTCATTTAGTGATTCTTTTCTGTCTCCAGATGACAAAAGCATCATCAACATATCTTTAGCAAACTAAGGGCATTTATGGAAGTAATTTTCAAACTTCTTTATGTAAGAATTAGCTACTACTGGATTAAGGGGACTTGCTATAGTTACGGCATCAAGTTATTCATAAAATTTATACATACATTCAATATCTTTAGTTGCTCATTTTTTTAAACATCTTGCAAAGTATTCATGTTACATCTACCTCCACTATTTACATTAAAACTTAGCCTTGTCTGTCTTCTCGTTCTCCATGTGATTTATCCTCTCTATCTCTTCCACGCACAGCCTACATCTTCTATCTTCGTCTGCTCTCCAATATTTGTTTCCTCTCTCTTTGTTTCCACATCTTAATCTTGCTATCATTTTATTTCTCTCCCTCCCCCCTTCCCCTTTCAAATATCCCGGTATCCCTATTTGCTAAGTGTTCCTACAGTTTACATTACACGTTCCTTCTTTAATCTTTGCTTACCTTTCTTGCTTTTGCACATCCCTGTCCCTTCTTACTACGTACTCTCTCACTCTCGCTCTTTCGCTTATTAATATCTCCTTCGCATACCCGTTTCTGTCATAACAATCTTTCCTGTTTTCTTATTTTCCCTCTTTTGTTTCCTTCCAAAATTCTTGCAGTATTTTACACTCATTTCTTTCTCTCATTTCCTCTTCGTACTTTATTGCTCTGTTTCCCGCCTCCGCCCTAATTTTTTCTTCTTGCCCTTCTTCTCTGATGATATATCTTGGTGTTTCTCCTTCCAGTCCCAGTACCCACTTCGAGTATTTTTACTGTAGTCCCTCCATCTCTTTATACTCTCTCCACCCCCACACTTCCGCCCCACATTTAAGCACCACATTTTTTGTTAATTTATCAAAAAATTTCCTTTCCTTCTCTTTAAGTGCATCCCGAACAGTCTTTCTCCACACACTCCACACTCGCCCTCTTATCTTATTTCCTTTCCTCACTCGCTCATTTATATGTTCCTCATCTTTGTTGTCTTGTCTCATTGTGTATCCCAAATATGTGAATTCGTTTACCTGCTTTATCTCCTCCTCCTTTCATTTCCACTCCTCCTTTTTTCTGTTTCCTCCCCCTTTTCACCACATCATTACCTTCGTTTTGCTTCTAGATCTTTTCTTTTCAAGTATCTGTCCGTCGTTTTTATCATCTCCTTCATTTCTTTTTCTTCCTTTGCTATTAATACTGTCATCTGTACATGCCACTATCCACACTTTTATGTTCCCCACCACCACACCTCCCGCTTGTTGTCCCCTAAATGTCTCCTCCAGGTCTCCTGTGCATATGGAAAACCGGCTTGTGATCAATGGACATCCTTGTCTGAGTACTTTCCTTGTTACACATTCCTCACTCCGTTTCCCATTCACTCTTATTGTCTTTGTCGTTTCCTTATAAATTTCCTCCCTCCTTTCTATCAACCTTTCATTAATCTCTTTTTCTTAGGTATTCCCACAGCTTCTCCCTGTTCACCCTATCAAATGCTGCCACTAGGTCAACGAACACCGGCACCATTTCCCCCCTTTTCTTTTCCTTATTTGACACATGTTTCTATATGTATATGATGTCTATCGTTCTTCTTCTTCTCCTGAATCCTGCCTGCCCATCTGGTAACAAACCTTTTTCCTCTATTTCCAACCTTATTTCTTCTAGTACGTTCGCATGTATTTTAAAAGCCGTGTTTAGCAGTACCTCTATAATTTCCCACTTGTTTTTTATTTCCTTTTTTATATACTGAGCGTGTGTTTCCATCTCCCCGGGAGTCCTTCCCCGAGAGATGGATATTTCCGTCATCTTTTTTTTCTTCCCGTTCTCCTCCATATACCCACTCCCAACTTGAAGTCTATGTTCTCCCGCCGCCTTTCACCTTCTTTATTGCCTCTATTACTTCCTCTTTTTTTACCTCTTCATCTTGAAATATTTTCTGTCTTTTCTTACTTTCTGTCCCCTCCAGCAGATTCCTGAAATGTCTCTCCCATTCGTTTATTTGTATTCTCGTTTGTACCCATCTTCTCCTCTTCTCTTACTTTAAATATTTCCATACGTATTCTTCCGTTTTTATGTTTCTCGTTTGCTCTTTCTGTATCTTTTTGTTTTCTTCCTTTTTGCTCTCGAATGTTTTATTGTATTTCTTTACCACCTCCTTATACCCTCCTTTTTCTACCTTCCTCTTTTTACACAGTTTTAGTGTGTTTCTTGGTCTCCTCTTGGCTCCCTTGTATTCTCTCTCCTACAACATCTTCCAACTTATAAACTTGACTTTCTCTGTTGCTTCCTCCATTCTCTCTCATTTCTTCCACACGCTCTTGTACTCTCTTACCTATCCACATTGATTCTCCAATTTTCACTTTATACCTATTTATACTCTCTTCTGTACGTAACTTATTTGTTACGAACTCTTCTCCTTTTTCTATCTCTTCTCTTTCTTTCCCTTCCACTATCACTTCCAAGGGTAGGTGGCCCTATTTTATCCTCTCCCCCAACCTGAATGCCCTCACCTTTCCCCAGCTTCTGCATTCGTTACTACTTAGTCTATTATTGATTCTCCCCTTCCTCCTATGTACGTGTACTCCCTCATATTTCTTTGTTCTCTATTCCCATTCGTTGTTTCCCATCCCCTTTAGTTGCACACTTCCAGCAGTTTTTTTGCTTCTCCATTTAGAACTTTATCCTTTGTCTGTCTCTTCCCTGTCCCTTTCTTTTCTTGTATTCCCCCTCTTCTCCTAAACTCGCGTTCAAATACCCTCCTGTTATTAACACTCTCTCTTCCCTTTGTTCTATCATCTCGTCTAAGTTCTCCCTTGTCTCTTTCATTTTTCTGATATATATTGTCATTATTTTTATTTGTACCATTCCCCACTGTATATTGCTTTCTACAATTCCTTTTCTTTGTTGCACTTTCTCTTCTTCCTCTTATTTTAGCCATTTTGTTCTTATTCCCATTATTATACCCCCTTTTGCCCTTCCTTTCTTGTTTTACATTTCCGCGTACTCCACCACCTATGAAAACTCTTCTGAATTTTCCTTTTCCTCCTATCTTTTTTTCCGCCGCTCTATGCAATATTTCCTTTGTACTCTATCTCATCTCTTCTCTTATTAGGTTGTGGTCTATGTACATTCTGGTACCCCTCAGTTTTCTCTTCTCTGCCATAACCTTCTGTTTCTCCTCCATACTCTTCATTCCTTTTACCTGATTGGTTGTATGTGTATTAAGGCGGAGTTAACGCTTGACCAAGCCCTACTTTTACCTGATTGATTGCGCCAGCCCCTCTGGTTCCTGATTGGTGCTTAGCCCACTACTCAGCATTTGTGCTCTGGTTGGAGGACTAAGTTTGCATTCTGCTAAGTTACAGTTGGAAATCTCAATTTGCATTATAGTAAGGGGCATTGTTGTTAATTATGAGTTATAAACCAGTAACTATTTTAATTACGAGACAATTAAATTTTATCACCATAACCCTTTTAATTAAGCGTCATGATCAAGATCCTCGGCCATTTTGTTATAATTAAAATGTGTCATCTTAACTTTGAATTATGCGTCATAATCAAGACCTTCGGCGATTTTGTTTTGGTGACAAAATTGAATTTGTATTCTAATACGGGGCCTTAATGCTAACATGTAAGGCAGCTGTAAGGCTGCGCAACCTACTCTCGGGCCCTTGCCACCTTATCCCAAAATTTGAATTTGTTTGTGGCGCCATTAGCGGTGTATGCACTAATGGTTGTTTTCTGTGAACGCGTATAAACGCCAATAAAAAGATAAAGGACTTTTTAAATAATAATTTATTACAAGTAATAGTATTTTAAGAATACATGTTATGTATCAGTATCAGCATATAGATATAGGATTTATTAATAATAATTTATTATAAGTAATGCTTCTTTAAGATTACATCTCATGTAGCATCAGCATCCGTGTTACCTGGTGAAACTTCCGACAGCGTCCTTTTCACTACTAACATTAACTAGGTTACCGCTCTCAGTCACATTTTCTTTATCCTCATCCTTCACGACTGCATCACCTTCAGGTATTGTTATGCAATAGTAATTGAGCATTAAATCCTCAAATTATAGAATATCAGCGACTGTGGGCTCATGGCATGGTGAACTCATTGCTGACAGTACCACAACTAGAACATTACTAATCTCAAAATGATAACGTTATTTTAGCCTATGCTTACCATAACATGACCTTGACGATAAGTGCGGGGTATAAGTTTACAGAGTGGGATGTTGATGATGCAATAAACCATTTGAATTCTCAACAGGCAACCTACTGAACAGTGCAATTGGGCACCCAAAGAAATCCATACAGAGTAATGCGTTTTTAATAACACGTTAAGATTTGACACACACACGGACGCATGCACGTTCGCACGCACGCACGCAGGCACGAACGCACGACCGCACGCACACACACACACACACACAAACACACACAACTCGTTTGTACGATAACACAAATTGAAATGTAACGTTATTGCATACACTGATAAAGACAATTAGATTACTGAAAAGGGGTATAACAAAAGACTTTTACTGATGTCGTACATTATATTCTAAAGTATACATCTAAATTTAAAATCACGGGGGTTTAAAATATAAAAGATAATGATAAAACAGTTAAACTATTATAATGACCTATAATTACTGCCATCATGTATTATAAACTAAAATATATCCAAAAATAAATCACGGGGTTAAAATATAGAGGTTAATAATAAAACATAGTTAAAATAGTCAAAAGGCCTGAGGTGAAAGAGTTTTACCTATAGAGTGTATTATAAGTTAAAATATAATTAAAAATTAAAATCACAGGGCTAAAATAAAAATGAGAGTAATGGGGGCAAGGATTGTGACGTGGCCACTGAACGGGATTTTTAGCACTGGGACACCACCGTAAAGCTATGTGCGAATCGCGTAACCGTAAGGAATCGTGTCATAACCATCCCCCTTAACGATTCTCCCACTGTATATACCTAGCTCCAATGAACGACCGCTTACCTTGTTGATAAGGCTAACCAACACTCAGAGCTGGTACTGTCCCTAAACGTGAGGGCACCGCCGTGGGAAAACAATTGAATATCAGCAAATCAACCTTAATCAATCAAATCATAACTTACACCATGCAAAAATCAGTTTACAATTCAAAAATACTGGTTTGGCTTGACATATAACTTGCAAAATCCAACCACAATACAAAAATACGTTGAGATAACCTTCGTCATTACTGTCAATACACGAGCATCGAACTAGCTGTAACACTGTTGCCGGTATATGCATACAGGGCTAAAAGTACGTTATACATTTAAATTAGTTAAAACGTCTATACAATAACCAACATATAACCAAACTCAAAATAAAGCCACTATATTATTTTACATACAAGGGATGGCTTGTCGGAAATACCTCTGACAAAAAGGCCCTAGATTTACAAACAAGGTAGGGCGCACTATTTCCTTTTTGAAAATGGCCAAATCCCCGTGGGAAAATAAACAATCTGCCCTCCATTCACACAATACACATGTGATTTAAAACTATCACCGACTTCATTTAGTAAGGCAACTATAGGTCAATACTCGCGCGCGAGTAATGATCTAACTTAAAAACCGTGCGCATATTAATCAATCCTAGAATTACACGTGTATTGACTTAACTTAAACGAGAGGGAGAGGGAGAGGGAGGAGAGGGAGAGGAGAGAGAGGGAGAGGAGAGAGGGAGAGGGAGGAGAGGAGAGGGAGAGGGAGAGGGAGAGGAGAGAGGAGGGAGAGGGAGAGGGAGAGGGAGGGAGAGGGAGAGGGAGAGGAGGGAGGGAGAGGGAGAGGAGAGGGAGAGGAGAGGAGGGAGAGGAGGAGAGGGAGAGGGAGAGGAGGGAGAGGGAGAGGAGAGGGAGGGAGGAGGAGAGGAGAGGGAGAGGGAGGGAGAGGAGAGGGAGAGGGAGAGGAGAGGGAGAGGGAGAGGGAGGAGGGAGAGGAGGAGAGAGAGGAGGGAGAGGGAGAGGAGAGGAGAGGGAGAGGGAGAGGGAGAGGGAGAGGAGGAGAGGGAGAGGAGGGAGAGGGAGAGGGAGAGGGAGAGGAGAGGAGAGGAGAGGGGAGAGGAGAGGGAGAGGGAGAGGGAGAGGGAGAGGGAGGAGAGGAGAGAGGGAGAGGGAGGAGGGAGAGGGAGAGGAGAGGGAGGAGAGGAGAGGAGAGGAGAGGGAGAGGGAGAGGAGAGGAGAGGGAGAGGGAGGAGGGAGGAGGGAGAGGGAGAGGGAGAGGGAGAGGGAGAGGGAGAGGGAGAGGGAGAGGGAGAGGGAGAGGGAGAGGAGAGGAGGGAGGGAGAGGGAGAGGGAGAGGGAGGAGAGGGAGAGGGAGAGGAGGGAGAGGGAGAGGAGAGGGAGAGGAGAGGAGAGGAGAGGAGAGGGAGAGGGAGAGGGAGAGGGAGAGGAGAGGAGAGGGAGAGGGAGAGGGAGGGAGAGGGAGAGGGAGAGGGAGAGGGAGGGAGAGGGAGAGGGAGAGGAGAGGGAGAGGAGAGGAGAGGGAGAGGAGAGGGAGAGGGAGAGGAGAGGAGAGGGAGAGGGAGAGGAGAGGGAGAGGAGAGGGAGGAGAGGGAGAGGGAGGGAGAGGGGGGAGAGGGAGGGAGAGGGAGAGGGAGGGAGAGGGAGAGGGAGGAGAGGGAAGGAATCAATGGAGGAGTTGCCGATGGACTAGATGTACGGAGGATGAATGGACTTCAGGCTAGAAGGGAGGGGAAATGAAGACTGGCACCTTATGGCACCGAGGAATGCTCCTGATCCTCGCCAGTCACTATTTCGAGGGGTAGTAAGAAGCTGTTTACGTCCACTTAGCCAGAAACTCTGGACGATGCGGAACCGTATCATGGGTGTAAGGAAGGACTTCTCATGTTGACCACGGATTCGGCCTTGACTACGCATAGATTTGTTGTTCTGCCTAGATGGTCAGCAGACGGTGAACACATTTATAACGTATTGCAAAAAACTTTGAAACTTCTACTTTCCATTGGTATAAATATTGTTCATTTTGAATTTGTACTTTAATAAATACTAATCTTTAAAGATGGGTCCACTATTTAGCATAACCCTATATATATATATATATATATATATATATATATATATATATATATATATATATATATATATATATATATTGTCTATTATACTTTATATAAGTGTTTAACTTGAAAGTCATTATCGAGACACTGTGTATGTGATGTACTGGTATTGTGTGACATATCCATTGCATCCTCGTTGCAGAACTTACTGAAGGCTGATTTTCACAGGCCACAAATAGCTCTATAATACATGCAGGACTCAATGGTTTTTTCCAGCTGATGGTGCAGGTTAGTGATGACTGCGCGTTACGGGATTCCTAGATAATGATAAGTTGTCCATAGACTATCCATTAACTAAAAGGTTCACATGCAGGACTGAGGATACTCTTTAACGATTCATTCAATTTCCACTACTTATATCGTTCAGTTCATGGGAGTTCACTCTTGATTGGACTGTATGATACAAGTAGGGCTCAGGACAATCTCAGAGATGCATTCCGTGACCTCAGTTTGTACCATAGAACTACTGTACCACTACTCCTTACTTTTTCATACGCTGTAGTATTCAACAACTACTATACTGTATAAACGAGTCATGTACCTTAACCTCAGCGTATGTTGAAGATTGCGGCTGACTAGACATCCAAAACACACTCAAGTGCCAGAATAGTCTACCTTCAAGACAGGTTGCGCTGCAGGGATTAATCACCTTCCTCAGGTAGAGACCATACGTCCCCAAATTCGGCATGTCAACCAAGGCTTAACACATTCTGCAATACTACCTGATTTTCTCTCACAGGGTTTTGATCTTTCCTTAGACGTCTCACACTCAGGATGTAACGTGATCGTAGTTACGGGCCACTTTCTCATCCAAGTCGTCCTCTAGGATTGATGCATCCATTCGGCGGCCACCCTGGTCAAGATATCGCTCGCCCTGCCTCTAAAATTCAAAAATAAAATTAATTTTTTTGCTAAAAACAACAGTACTAGTTTAAAAAAATAAGAACTCCCTCATTAAAGAATTGAAAAATGTTGTCAAAAAAAATGCATGAATTTTAGTGTTACAATAATAAATATTATTCGTCAAACTGCTTCTACAAGCAAGCATATGACAGATTTGCAAACATGAACTCTCCATCAAATTAATCATCTTCTTCATCTGGTAGCGATTAATTACCCCAAGTAATACCATTTTTTTGGACTATTTCAATTTTTTTGTTTTTTTTTTCAATTTGATCTAGCGACTTTAATAAGATGTCGCCTGGGGCGATTCCACCCCTCTGACTTTCTCAATTTCACAGGTTTTCACTGTTTTCTCTTAATCGCCCCCTGAAGTACTTTATCATTTCGTCCTTTTCTTCAAGGTATGTGAACACCCAAACTAGTGTTAACGAAATACACAACATAACCAGCTTTGTCTTGGACTATTTGTCTGAAGACGCTTCGGGTGGGTAAACAATACATCTTGGTCTGAACAACGGTGAAGTTATCACTGTCAGTGGCGAGGACGACACTGGAACTTCTATTATAGACGACACCGACGACGATAGTGATGACTTCGCTCATATCTCATCTGATGTTGAGGTATTATGTTTGTCATGTGATGGCAACACATACGAAACACTAATAGGTACAACTCTGCCGTTGTTATTGACTCTCACTATAGCTACGATTTTGACCATTACGAAAATGAGGTACTGCTGTAACGACCACCGGTCAATAGCCTTAACCAACGTTGAAGAGAACGACATTGATGAACATGACAACAGGGTCCAAGAATTAAACGATAGATTACAACAACATGAGAAAGAGGCAAGTAGGGTCTATAACGACGATAACAATTCCAGGATAATAACGCCGATGACGAGAACATCCGGAAGTTCCAAGACTTCTTGAACGACAGTTATGCGTCGACGTCCACGATCACAAAAACATGAAAGTCCAAGAATTTGCCGACCACTGCTTCTGAGTAACTCATATCCTTATGAGTATCAGCTACGCTACTTTACATTCCTCATTCCCGCTGGGTGGTATTGACTCATCGCGTTTTAATTTGGGAGTAACCCACATTCATGGTATGTATCCTTTCTTACATTCTTTTTCTTCTTCTTTATAGCTGATGATGACACCATTCGTTACCAACTAAATGTAGTGATTACGAAGAACAATTCAACAGGGTTTCCACATTAAGTTTTTGATATTGTACCTTGACTGGAATATTATAAGGCTTATTATACTAAGTGAATGCAATTGTGCCATCGTACGCGAAACTACAAACTGTCGAACAGATTGCAGAATCGACATAGGAGGGGTAAAAATGTTTGTTTAGGTACCTATCATTCTCATTAATTGTCCACAAAAGCATGTGAGACGGTCGCTGACCGACAGGGTGACAGGCTGACAAACAGACGGACACACATCCTTTACACCATATGTTGCAGTAGGATTCATTTCATTTACGGGCGACACAATTCCTTCCTTCATGTATGCGATTAGAATAAACCGAGGGAAACCATAGGATAATCCACTACAAAGGCATCTACGATGAGTACCACATTGCACATGCGCTCAACTACTTGCACCATGTCCACGTAAATGTAACAAAAGTCGAATGGAGTTTTTGCACTTGTGCAAGATCAAAATGTTTTGTTCCTAAATCAAACCATTATATTTGAATAAATGCATTTATATGTAAACTCTGCAATCATACTTACATTTTCCTTTTATTTGTGAGACAGTCCCGGCTATCACTTCCGCACTCTACATTGTACTGCAGAAACTCTTTCATATACAAACACTTTCGTTTTTGCCTCACAAACAAATATTGAAACTATTCTTTCTTCTTGTGACTCAACCGTACCGTTAGTTTTTTGTATTGAAGATAATTCACCAACTTGATAATCTTTACATAAAGACGATTATTTGAGTTAAATTATGCGGATACGATAGTAGGGTAAATTTGGAATTCTAATCAACGTACTCGCGGTCACGACAATGTTTCAACTGAGTCTAGGGGGAAAGGACGGCCCTTAAATGTTAATCTTCTGCTTTCTAACCACATATTCAATATTTTTAGCTTTAAATTCGAAATTACTGGCCTATAGTGAAACAACACAACCATTTTCTTTCATTACCTTAATGTAATAAATACCGGACGTAAAATTATGCCGCGTTCGGATGCCCGGGAGGGTAGGGCCCAAGTGACTTCAGTTATAGAAAGTACTTACTTGCTGATCCGCTATTGAAACATCCGCGGTATCAGGTCTAATCTTTATGCTGTTCACCAATATCTTGAACAATTACAACCTGACATTTTGTTACTATTTAAAACGCAACTCACCTCTGAGAGCTCCACGATTCACCCGACTTGCAATTTCCCCAATACACCTTCACTGCAACTTTCGATACAAAGAAGGCGTATGTGCCTATCTCAAGGACAACATTGCTTGCAAGAGGACTTCTTCGTTGGAGAATAAAAAATTCGACGTGACTTGGTTTAGACATTCTGGTCCGAAATTTGTGAAATTCTATTGTTTCATTTACAGGTCTCCTAATGACAGTAACTTTCAAGACTTCGATTACCTTAGTTTGAAAGTGGACTATTTTCTTAAAAAGTATTATTAATTTTATTAAATATATAAATAAAAAGTTAACTTCGTGTAGGATTTGAACCTACGACCTGTACTTTGCTAGATTACCGCGGTGCTCTAGCAAAATACAGGTCATAGGTTCAAATCTAACTCGAAGTAAACTTTTTATTTATGTATTTAATAAAATTAATAATAATTTTTAATTACATATTTACCTTTTAACTTATTCGTTCATAACAAAAACTTATAATAATTTAATTACAGTCAAGTTGCCTTTGTATGTGTGAATCCCTGCAATATTGCAGGCTCACATTCCATTAATATAAGTAATATAATATTAATCCCATTATATTTAGAATTTACATCAGTGCTACATACATAAAGACAAAATTTACATCGATTGGGCTTGAATCCCGATAGCGCAGTTGGTTAGCGCGGTACTCTAGCAAAGTACAGGTCGTAGGTTCAAATCCTACTCGAGGTAAACTTTTTATTTATGTATTTAATAAAATTAATAATAATTTTTAATTACATATTTACGTTTGAACTTATTCGTTCATAACAAAAACTTATAATAATTTAATAATAGCCAAGTTGCTTTGCTATGTGTGAATCCTTGCGATATTCCAGGCTCCAATTCCATTAATATAAGTAATTTGACTGTAATCTTATTATATTTAGAATTTACATCAGTTCTACCTAAATAAAGACAAAATTTACATCGATTGGGGCTTGAATCTCGATAGCGCAGTTGGTTAGCGCGGTACTCTAGCAAAGTACAGGCCGTAGGTTAAAATCCTACTCGAGGTAAACGTTTTATCTATGTATTTAATAAAATTAATAATAATTTTTAATTACATATTTACCTTTGAACTCATTCGTTCATAACAAAAATTTATAATAATTTAATAACAGTCAAGTTGCTTGGTATGTGTGAATCCTTGCGATATTGCAGGCTCACATTCCATTAATATAAGTAATTTACATAACATTAGAATTTACATCAGTTCTACATACTTCAAAACAAAATTTACATCGATTGGGGTTTGAATCTCGATAGCGCAGTTGGTTAGCGCCGTACTCTAACAAACTACAGGTCGTAGGTTCAAATCTTACTCGAGGTAAACTTTTTATTTATGTATTTAATAAAATTAATAATAATTTTTAATTTCATATTTACCTTCGAACCTATTCGTTCATAACAAAAACTTATAATAATTTAATAATAGTCAAGTTGCTTTGGTATGTGTGAATCCTTGCGATATTCCAGGCTCCAATTCCATTAATATAAGTAATCTGACTGTAATCTTATTATTTTTAGAATTTATATAAGTTCTACCTACATGAAAACAAAATTTACATCGATTGGGGTTTGAATCTCGATAGCGCAGTTGGTTAGCGCCGTACTCTAACAAACTACAGGTCGTAGGTTCAAATCTTACTCGAGGTAAACTTTTTATTTATGTATATAATAAAATTAATAATAATTTTTAATTAAGTATTTACCTTTGAACTTATTCGTTCATAATAAAAATTTATAATAATTTAATAATAGCCAAGTTGCTTGGTATGTGTGAATCCTTGCGATATTGCATGCTCACATTCCGTTAATATAAGTAATTTGATTTTAATCTCATTATATTTAGAATTTGCATCAGTTCTATATACATGAAGACAAAATTTACATCGATTGGGGTTTGAATCTCGATAGGACAGTTGGTTAGCGCTGTACTCTAGCAAATTACAGGTCGTAGGTTCAAATCCTACTCGAGATAAACTTTTTATTTATGTATTTAATAAAATTAATGATAATTTTTCATTACATATTTACCTTTGAACTTATTCGTTCATAACAAAAACTTATAATAATTTAATAATAGTCAAGTTGCTTTGGTATGTGTGAATCCTTGCGATATTCCAGGCTCCAATTCCATTAATATAAGTAATCTGACTGTAATCTTATTATTTTTAGAATTTATATAAGTTCTACCTACATGAAAACAAAATTTACATCGATTGGGGTTTGAATCACTACAGCGCAGTTGGTTAGCGCGGTACTCCTGCAAAATACAGGTCGTAGGTTCAAATCCAACTCAAGGTAAACTTTTTATTTATGTATTTAATAAAATTAATAATAATTTTTAATTTCATATTTACCTTCGAACCTATTCGTTCATAACAAAAACTTATAATAATTTAATTATAGTCAAGTTGCTTCTGTATGTGTGAATCCCTGAGATATTACAGGCTCACATTCCATTAATACAAGTAATTTGATTTTAGTCTCATTATATTTAGAATTTACATCAGTTCTACATACATGAAGACAAAATTTACATCGATTAGGGCTTGAATCTCGATAGAGCTTTTGGTTAGCGCTGTACTCTAGCAAATTACAGGTCGTAGGATCAAATCCTACTCGAAGTAAACTTTATTTACGTATTTAATAAACTTAATAGCAATTTTAGTTGCATATTTACCTTTGAACTTGTTCGTTCATAACAAAAACTTATAATAATTTAATGTTAGTCAAGTTGCTTTGGTATATGTGAATCTTTGCGATATTGCAGACTCACATTCCATTAATATAAGTAATTTGATTGTAATCTCATTATATTTAGAATTTACTTCAGTTCTACAGACATAAAGACAAAATTTACATCATTGAGGCTTGAATCTCGATAGCGCAGTTGGTTAGCCCGGTACTCTAGCAAAGTGCAGGCCATAGGTTCAAATCCTACTCGAGGTAAACTTTTTATTTATGTATTTAATAAAATTAATAATAATTTTTAGTTGCACATTTACCTTTCAACTTATTCGTTCATAACAAAAACTTATAATAATTGACTATCTTCTGTCTCAGTTTCCATGTTGGGATACCTCAATTCTGGAAGATTTCAATGTTCATAACATAACTCTAATTGGCTTCAGTTTTCATGTACTGCTAATCCCGCTGATCATAGTGCAGAAACATTTGCTATTTCATTTGATATCACAGAAATGATTTCTGAATCCACAAGAATCCCTGATAACCCTAACCGTACTCCACATCTTCTTGATCTTTCTTACATCAAACCCACTTGTTTATAAAACTTCAGTTCTTAGCCTAATAGAACTAATTTCTTCTGTCCCTAGTTCCTCTGCTATTCACAGCACTAGTAGTACCTTGTGGTGTTTTAAGTCAGCTAAATGGAGTACTTTACGAGACTCCTTTGCAATCCTTCTATGACGTGAATACTGTTTTGAGTCATATCCATCTTCGGCAATTGCTCTTTCAGTCTCTGAAGTCATCTCCATGGGTATCGTGTTATACATTCCCAAAAAACGAAATCGGTTATTCACGTTCGCAACCCTGGTTTAATAAGGTTTGTGCTGATACAGTATCTTTAAAAAATGTATCCTATATTAAATGGAAATTTATTAAAGCGGCCGAGGGTCATGCAAACTGCGTTGATGCCAGAAATACATGTAAAAGTGATATCATCAAAGTTAAAAGGTTAGTGGAACAACAAAAATGCAATGAACTAGTCACATGTCCTTTGGGAGTCCGTAAATTTTGGTCTTTACAAAATTTACGGACTCCCAAAGGACATGTGACTAGTTCATTGCATTTTTGTTGTTCCACTAACCTTTTCTATCAGTAAATACTCGTGTGTCAATCATTTTGGCAAAGATGTGTTCCTAGTCAACCCTTCTTCATACGCTGTGAAACCAATTCATTTTCGATACAAGATCATACTATCGATTAACAGCAGGCTTGATCTCAATAAGGCAACTGAACCAGACGGTATCTCAGCTATTGTCTCAAAGAACTAGTGCCAGTCCTGTTTAAACTCTATTTCTTCTAAGCAATATCCTTTTTTATGGAAATTAGCAAATGCTCAACTTATTCCCAAAAAAGGCGATAAGATTAATCCCTCGAACTATCTACCAATTTCCAGCTCTTCCATTTTGTCTAAAATCATAGAAAAAGTCATTAATCAGCAACTGCTCTCTTTACTTGAAACTAACAAATTCCTTAGTGACCACCAATATGGGTTTACGTGATCTTCTTTCATACTTGATCCAAGTTTGGAACAATCCCGTGAATCAGTTGTAGTCACTTTAGATATCTCATAGGCATTTGACCAAGTCTGGAATAAGTCTTCACTTGCCAAACTCACCTCGTTTTGGTCAAATGATTCACTCTTAACTGGTTTTCTAGTTTCCTTGATAAAGGAAACTGGATAGTTGATGGCCTTTTTTGAAAGGAAGTTAGCATTAACGCGGGCGTGCCACAGGGATTAGTTATAGCGCCTACATTTTTGTGATATACATAAATGATCTTATTTCTTTAACGACTAACCCGGTCAATTTCTTTTCTGACGACAGTACTCTTCATTGTAGTTCATCTGAGTCTACCCAAAATGGTAATCCACCTTCTATCTTAAACCAAGACGTTAAAGCTGAACTGGTAACTTTAATTTACAAAGACATTCAACGTATACTCGAGTGGGGAAGTAACAATCTAGTTAAATTTAGTGCTAATAAAACTCTGTGTTGCCTTGTGTACATCAAAAAATGTCGATCATTTCCTTTTGTACGTATGAATGGCTCAGATGTTGGAAATGACTGTATCTTCAAATCCATCATGGGTTAACTATCTTCTGTCAGCTACCAAAGAAGCGGCTCGTAAAACGAGTTTTTTGTATAGATCTAAGCACTACTTTACCTCTCGATAACCCTTTCTGCTGTATGAGGCTCAAATTCGACTTTATCTAGAATATACTTCCCACCTCTGAGTTGGTGCTCCACAATACGCTCCCGATATTGTTGATCGTATTCAAAAAAGAGCTATTAGGGTTATAAATGACCCGTCGTTAACTTCTGACATATTGCATTCCCTTGATCATAGAACAATCGTTTCAGTTCTTTCTTTGTAATATCGGTATTACAATGGCTATTACGCTGCTGAGTTACATTCTTTGACACCATCTCGGGCTACCTTTACTAGGAATACTGGGTTCGCTCATTCACATCATCAATATGCAGTACAAATTTCCAGTTGTATCAAACGGGCGCAATGTACAGTCACCTACACGGCTTCTAAGCTCTGGGATGATCTTCCTAGTTTCTGTTTTCTTCTATGATACGAAAAAATTTAACATAGTCGTTCATAAGCATAACTCAATGTCTCTATTCATCCTCCTAAGTGTTCCTGAGTGCTTTAGCACGATATAGACCAAACTTAGCCTGTTCCGGTCCACAATTATTAAAAAAAACTCGTACCTTTTAGAAGCATAATGTCAGGCCAGACACTAATACTCACAAAAGAAATTTAACTATCTCTCTAAATATATAATTTGTTACATAGATAATCCCTCGACGTTATCTGTCCCCAACTTTTTGGTAATAATTGTAAAACCGCTATTTTGCATAAATATAACTAAAAATTACTCTGTCATTAATTTTTATTTAAATATCAAGCAACGTAAAGGTTTACATTTACCACAAAACTCATTAAATAGTGTAATCTATACGCTACTTTATGTTATAACCCCTTTTGTATTCCAATTGCATAATATACTATTCATACGTCGCCCTTTTCCAATAGCGCAACGAATTTTACATTTCATAAACTACAGTAACAAAAAATCTTTAGGTGTTTATACCTACCATTCATTTATTTAGTTACTTTCAGTGTTATTTAAAGGTTTAAACATGATTTTATTTGCACTTGACTGTTTTTAAATTCACTATACTGTGACTTAATCAAAATTTTTAGAGTTGCTCCGAAGATCCCTATTTAATTGGGTCTTTGCGAAACCTTCAATTTGCGATATGTCGACTGTAAATCCTCGTTTGATTTAATCATTGTGTTCGTTCTTGTCTAATGGGAATTGCTTAGATGAAGACTTAATTATACACTATGATGATGGAATAATCTTCGAATGTAACTGTCATTCTGTCAAGAATTTATTTTGGCTCATTTCCTTTTTTACCCAAAAGCATTACTAAACTTCGATCTTCGAGCTTTAAATGAATCATTGTCGTCAACTTACGCCTCTATAGAAATTGTAAAAGTGTCTTAATTTATTTTTTTTTAATTTTTTCCACCATGGAAAACAATATCCGCCGTCGTCATAATCTTGTTTGAATTGTTAAAGTAAATACACAATACAGTTGTTAATTCCAGTTCATTATAAATAAACAGAAAATATTGTTTATATTTATGGTTTATGTGATGGAAACAATAGCTAAGCCCTCGGTGAATATCTTAAGACGATTAAGAATTCTACATCAAGGGATTAAGGGCTGTATTTAGTGGAACATTTGCACGATTTTGATAGAGATATTTATGATTATTTGCAATCTTTAACTATAAGAATAATTAGAACCATTAAATAGATTTTCTGTTTGTGAAAACCTAGAGTTCAATGAACATTAATTAATTATACAAAGAAAAAGATTTGATAAGAGTTCTTACAATCTATTAAATATAAACTCCTAGTTTTTCAGCAGAATGAATGAAAGTTGTATTATAACTTTCGTGTATTAATATATTTTATCTTTAGGTAATCGCCCTTTTTGCAAAAAAAGGAAACTAAATAGTTTCATTAATCCTACACGAAATACGAAGGATTTGTCGACATCTCACGCAGGCACCATTTGTATTAAAGAGGAAATTAGAACCACTTCCGTATTTGTATCTACATTTACTTCCGAGAAGTCATCATACTGATATATCATTCTATAAAACTATCCTGAATGTGATATAGTTTCAGATGGCTAGCGTGGCGCTACCTTTATTGATCCATAAGGTATACCTATAATCACCTACATCCAATCTCTCGCTCTTTAAATCTCTGACGTAAATAGATTTTCATTAACAATTTATACATTTATTACGTGATAACTTTGCAGTATTTTGTTAATGAAATATTGTCTTATAGTCTATTATCTTATAATCGATGAATAGTTTCGGCACGTGTTTTCTTAAACGGTGTATTTAGAAGCTCCGATATTAAAAGTCCCTCTGGACCGTATCGAGTAAATAAGTACATGAAGAAAGAGTGGATGCAAAACTAGATAAAGTAGGGTAGCTGGGGTGAATGGCGGCCATCTAAGCAATTTCAAGCATTGTGACTATTGTAAACATTAAAATTTCTGGATAAAGGCAAAAATAAAGTCTATGCACACTTCTGCAGTAAGTATATTTTATTTAAAAAAAAAACATCGTTAAACAATTTTAAGGTAACTTAAATAAAATACCTCACTGGTCGGAATTAACTGCACTTGGAGGGTAATTGCGGACATATGCCGGTATTACCAACTTATTCACAATGGTCACAAATGTAGTCTCTCTTTTCTTGATTTGTACATGCTTTATGAGCCCATTGACCACAGACGATGCACCTAAGCCAAATTTCGTTTTTCCCAAACTCTCCACACACAAGGCATACTTCCTCGTATATTTCGGGTTCACTTTCTTCATAGCTAGACTCATCAGAAGTGTCTTTTTCAAGTTCCTCAACTATTTTTTCTTGCGATTGACATTTTCGGCTGATCTTACTCCGCTTTGCAGGAGCAATTTTTTTACTCGCATCGCAAACAACATTTTTACTTAATCCATCTTCTACTAACACACGTCTTGCTATTATGGTCTTTTCAGAGCTTCCGGTCTTTTCTTTTCTCTGCTTTTCTTGCTTCTTGTTTTCTTTTTCTTCCAGTTGGTCCTTAAGTGGAGTGGAAGTAAATATTTCGGCATGCTGCTTTTTTTTATTTGCATTGTTTGCTTTCGGTAAGGTAACATTGCTGCATGAAGGCATATCTATTATACCCCGAAATGAAACTTCATGTGGCTCCTGAGGCGTAATCCGTTCGGCATTCGCTCCTATGGGAACGTTTTGGTTAGGCGTTTCTCGGATCATTCTAATGTTATCTGCGGGAAGAAAATCGTCTTCCGAAAAGACATCAGGATTAATGGGAAATATTCCCGTAACTTCAAATCCCTTGGTTGCTTTTTCAGGTGTAGCGATTCTACTAAATGCTTTGTTGAACAATTCTGCCAGTTCTTTTGTGCTAATTTTTTCTCCAGGTCGACTTTTTAGAAACTTGTCGCATTCGGAGTTGTATGCCGTTTTTAATGGCTTATAGAATGTTACATCTAATGGTTGGATTCGGTGCGAACTGTTAGGTGGTATTGTTAAGATAACAATTCCATTTTCCCTACAGAAATTGTATGCTCTTAGGGAGCAATGGCTAGCGTGATTATCAATGATCAATAAAACGGGATCATCTTTTGTTGATTTTACAAAACTTCTAAAATGATTAAGCCACTCCACAAATAAGGTTTGATTTATCCAACCATTAGGCGAACAAGCATAATATGCACCAGGCGGTCCATTTCTTTTCAATTGCGGTCCAACCTTTGATGTGCAAATATAAACATCGGAGGAATATATATTCCAGAGGCACTTCAACAGCACATCACTGTTGTTGTTTTGCCTCTTTCTGCGCTTATAGCAAAACCGACCCTTCTTTGGCCCCTCTCAGCTAAAATTTTGGCCGAAACTTGAACTGTAGTAATACCAGTTTCGTCGGCATTGAAAATACGCGCTGAAGCAAACTGATGTTTTTCCATGACATTATTCAACTTTGAAAAAAATATAGAAACCTCTTCTCGATTGAAAGCCGTGACTCTGTTTAAAATGGTAGGTTGTGGTTTTCTTACGGAAATTTCTGGATTTCTTTTTAAAAATCGTTCCATCCAATCTCTTCCTGCAGCTTTGTTTTTTTTTTACAAATGAATGTTCTATGTTGTTTTGTTCTGCATATGTAAATGCACATTGTTTTATTTCTTGTGAAGTTAAACCATAAAATATCTTGGATAGCCTAATTATTTCTGCAACAAGCTCTTTTTCTACATCTTGAGAAAATACTGGGTTCCGTCCTAACATTGCTGCTGCAGTATTTCCATTTTTTAGACGATCCTGAAGGGTGGACCTTGGAATTCCAAATCTAATGCTAACTTTTTGTATACTTTCACCATTTCGGATTGCATTTAAGACTGTAGTAATATTTTCAGAAGACCATGAAGCCTTTCTCGAAATTCGTTTATAAGTTTTAGGCATCTAAAACATAAAAACAAAATGTTAGGTGTGGCCGCGATTACACCCTAATACATACCCGACATTTCCCCCATTTTCAGAATGCATTCAAATCGTCATTGTTAGAAAACAAGTTGAAGTTACATTAAAATAAGCCGGGTTTTATTATCACTCACACATAACTATGATTTGATTCAAAAAATATTTAATTATTATTATACAGAGAATGCTGTATTTACCTTCAAACGTATTTAGTTTTTATAACAACACCGATGCTTTCAGATTTTTTTCGATAACTTTCAAACCACTAATTGAAACGGTATGATGATGAATACGTATAATCCATATAACCGATTGGCGTCTGTTTTGAATAGCGCGTGCGCTTTATTGCACTCTGTCTAATAATTTTTAGGTGGCCAGTATTTCCCACGTGGCCGGGATTCACCCCGGCTACCCTAAATAATAAGGAGAGATGAAACAGGGAAAGAATATAGTAGTAATAAACGGCAAGGCACTTAATTATTAGTAAACTTAGAGGTTAAGAGAGAATAAAAATAAGTATAAAAATTTCATGCTAACTAAATAGTTATGTAAGAACGATAAGTAAATAGCGAGCAAGCGCAAGCCACGCTTGTGCGATGGAAATGGATGGGCAACACACCTTACAATTTTTGTGTCTCATTATTCAAATTGAACACAATGAATGACTCTAAACTGCATTTTAGGACAATGCCGATTCAAAGATTATGAATAGTACCATACGTGTCCTGGACCATGTCATTCACATTATTTAAGCAATGCAATCTGGACCAGTTACCTGATTTTAAATCGGAGTAATTCCTAAAAAATTTGTATTTGCGTAATTGTAACACCAAGAATTATTAGATTGCATACACTTTAACTGCGCGATTAGGAAGGGAGGCGGATAAAATTTATCAAATTAAAATTTGGGAAGATATGATGAATCGTGCTAATGAAAACGAAAGATTTATTGAAAATATTTTGTTTACCGACGAGTATTCTTCTATCTTACATGGCCATTACAATCCGTCTGTTGCTGATGGTTACTCTCGGGATAACAAACACATTGGTATGCCTTACCGGACACAATACCCCCAAAAAGTTAATGTATGGGCAGGAATTTTAGGCAATTCCATAATTGGTTTATTTTTTATCAACAGAAACTTGAATGCGGATAAATGTTTAGAACTGTTAAGAAACTAGGTAGTTCCAGCTGTTCAACGCCTCAATATAAATTTTGATGACATTTGGTATTAAGAAGATGGCTGTCCTGCTCATAATACTGAAATAAGAGTTCAACAGTTTTTGGAAACTACGTTCCCTAACCGTATTATTGGTGGAAAAGGTACTATTGAATATCCTCCTCGCTCACCTGATATCGCACCGTACGACTTTTTTATTTGGGGATACGTATCCCAGCAAGTTTATAGACACAGGCATGAACGTGCTAACAATTTGGACGAACTTCGTGTCAAAATTACAGACTCTTTAAACAGCATCACTCAAGAAATGTTAGCAAACACCAGAACTGAATTTTATCACAGATTGAGTTACTGCCTTGCGCAAGGTGGCGGTCTGTTCGAAATCTTATAAAGTAGAGTTTTGAAAAAAGGGTATTCTGTTAATTTTTAAAAATAGTTGGTTTCTCAATAAGCATTATAATGCCAAAGTTAATCCTTAAACTTAAGTTATACTATCAATCTAAATCTTAATGTTCTTGTTTGTACCGCTCGTAAGTTTCTTCTTGGTTCTTCTTACGAGTAGTAATCGGATCATGTCATAAATTCGCTATTACAATAAACTTCGATGTTATTGTCATTTAATGTTTAAGTGTAAAGTATTTACTTAACAGTTTCAAAGAACACGCTACTTTTCAACATCATCTTAATTGCTTTGGTTTCGTTAGAAATTGAAGATTGAAGGAGACTTAAGTAGTTCATGTTTTGTGGCTACATGCAAATATGTACAGGTGGCAACATCCGTAAAGTTATGTCTCTCTCACACTCATATAATGCTTATTGGGTTTCTTTCTTGCATATTATAAGTCAGACCCACAATAATGTTTTTCCATACCTATATATATATATATATATATATATATATATATATATATATATATATATATATATATAGCCGAAAGTCCCCATCTATTTTGTGAACCATAAAACTGAAATAAATAGAAATTTGGAAAACCGGACTAAGGCACATACACAACGTTTTTAATGGTATTCAGTGATGTATTCATAAAAAATGGCGGACATTTTGTAATATAATTTTAGATGGAATCATATGGCAAGCAATACCTCATTTGACAGCTCGTTTCAAGTCGTTTTGAAGGACATCAACAACATTAAAATATTATTACTGATATATTAAGATATTACTGCTGATTCATGAGTTTCAACCCAAAAACCTCTAAACACCAATTGGCGTTTTTGGGTTGAAACTCATGAATCAGCAGTAATATCTTAATATTGTTGATGCCGTTGAAAAGGACTTGGAACGAGCTTTCAAATTAGGTATTACTTGCCATATGATCCCATTTAAAATTATTTTACAAAATGGCGACTGTCCTCCATTTTTAATGATTACGTCACTGAATGCCATCAAAAACGTTGTATAGGTGCCTTAATTCGGTTTCGCAAAGTTTTATTAATTTCAGTTTTATGGTTCACATAAAAGGTTGGTGGAGGGGGGCGTTAGCCGGGCAGTGTGTGTATGTATACATACTATATATATATATATATATATATATATATATATATATATATATATATATATATATTCACTTACCGATATTGTAGTAAAATTGCGATAATAAACGATACAGAATAATCATCAGATTAGATTATTCGCAAAAAAACAAAAATAGATTTGTTTCTTTGGTTGTACATTACTCAATAATTAGGATTATACTGTTGGCATTACCAACCTAGTAAAAGGCTTCTCTGATCCGGTAAAAGACAGAATAAGATAGATAACTACCACCTGTGATCTAGCGCAACTTACTTAATTAGTAGCAAGCTCATCGAGAAATACAATTAGTGTGGGATTCCGCACAAGTTATTTAATTTGTGGAGAAGCATGATGTACATATATAAACATATTTACCTTTATTTTTCTGTAAATTCATATATTTACTTCATCTATTATTCACAGATTCTTATTGAATTTACTGGCACTTATTGCGTTCGTACTGAACATTATTCTGTTCTTCTTTACGCGCTGTTATTTCTACTCATCCTTACGATTTGGAGCACTTCTATTCTTTTTGTTCACTGTGGTATAAATACCAAGGTCATCTTCCAAAAACCACTGTGTGGTCTTAGAGAACTTTAGAACGGATAATATTGGTTTATGTTTTAAGACAGACACATACAGAAAGTAATTCTTAGTTCACTGTAGTTTAGACTGGACTGGAAAGAAGTTAGAGTGAGAGTGAGCGTAGGTGTGGGTGTGGATGCGGGTGTAAGTGTGTATGTGCGTGTGGCTGTGGGAATGGTTGTGGGTTTAGGTATGGATGTGTGGGTGCGTGTACGTGTGCGCGTGTGTGTATGTGTATGAGTGTGTGTGTGCGCGCTCGCGCGTGCGTGAGTGCGTATGCGCGTATGTGGGTGTGTGTGTGTGTGCATGGGTGTGTGTGTGTGCATGTATTACTTGCGAATGATGAAGACCAATTGAGTACTGTAAATTACTTTGAGAGATGCATGGTAAATGTAAGTGTTTAGAAAAGAAATAGATAATTCAATTAATGGAGAAGTAGATAACGCGATAAGTAATAAAAGCAGCGTTTTGTAAGCTAAATTAAGGGTTAGAAGTCAAATTTTAAGGCAGTTGGAAATAAACTTTAAGAAGTAGAACATCTTGCATCATCCTGGATTTTTCTTGTAATTGATTTTTAATGTGGGACCGGGTTTTTTGCTACCCTAATGACTATACATTTTTCAAGTTGTAGATTTTATGACTAATTGGCGGATTAAGAAATTATGAAAAATGAATGCTAAAATTTGTCAGATGTAGAATGTTCTGAGCCTCGTATTAAGAGTTGTATCCGTATTGAGCTATTTTGTCGGAAAACGTTCGAGGCATTATACACCTATATCAGAGAAGATGCTGCTCTATCTAATCATAAGGAACCATAAACTACTATGACAAAGTAATATGGTCAACATTTAGACGCGCTGATTAGCTATCTTGTGAAAGTGGCGGTGTCTTTGTTGGTAAACGTACTACACACTAACGTCAATCTTTACTCGATTCATTTGATGACTTTAAACCTAAATAAGGTTACGCTACCGGTTAGTGATGGCAGGAAAGGATTAACAGGCTTGAAATTTGAAGTGTTCTGTAAATCTAAGCAACAGGGTATAATTGTTGTGTCAGACAAGAGTGATCAATGCTGTTTAATGTATAATTTAAACTTAAAATCGATCACTGTTGTGGCGTACAATTCTCGGCATAGGGAGTCTGTATATTTCGAAAGACCAAGGGCATTAAATAGGGTTGTTTTAAATTTGCTAGAGGTTTCTCACTATAATGTAATATATTAACCTTCGAATTTACCACAGTGTATTTTTGCGAGTCGCTTAGAAAACAGTTTAATCCTAGGATGCATTAACCGGGCGCCTCAGGCCCGAACAGATTTTAGTTACTCATAATTTGCTTAAAATAATTTCAAACGACTTGAGCATTGAGATATCTAAACACGTCTTCATTCAACACACACTTGATTCAAAAAGCATTAAAGTGTATTTAGAAATCTAAAAATAAATCTTTTCCATTAGTACCATGTATTTACATAAACCGGGCTTACGAAGCCCGTATACAACTAATTCCTAAAAAACCAGTGTCAAGGCTGATAATTATTACAATTTGCCAAGCACTGCTGCGTGGAATTATACGTGTCTGTGCAAGTTGAAACCTGCATTACTGCTGGATGTATAAAAGTACGTGCAGCTGACCTTCATTCAGTTGTTATAAAAGTTACATTTGGTGAACTTGTGAAACAAATATGATAATAGCGTCAAAAAAGAATGTGAAAAGCGTGAGATTTGGTAACCGTGTCTATGAAGAAGCAGTGTCGCAGTGGGCAGCTGAAAGTGATGATCTGCTTTCTAAAGAAAGTGTTGTGTCAGAAGCTGGAAATGATGACAGGGAAGATACAGACTTCGTATTGGTTTCTGACGATTATTCTGGATCCAGTTCTGATGATGTTGACGATAATTCAGAGGATGATATTGACGATATTGGTAATTCTTCAACGAGCGGTTACATTGTTCCAAGTGGTCTGTATTGGAATTTGGAACCTCCAACAAAAAATAAAATGCAACCACACAACATTATTCGACGTGCGCCAAGATTAGCATGAATGCAACACCAAACAAAGCGTTTCAGTTATTTGTATCTCCAATTATTGTACAAGAAATTGTGAACTATACGAATTTAGAAGGGAGACGTGTTTACGGAGCAAAAGGAAAACCGTGGACAGATGTAACTGTTGCTGAATTTCTTGCATTCTGTGCTTCACTTATTCATGTAGGAGTTGACAGAAGCTGGGATGTTTCTGCGACAGAACTATTTTATGGTGAATTTGCCAATCCTACATACCGAGCCACAATGACCATATTTCGCTTTGAAGAAAAACGAAGATTCGTAAGGCGTTAACAGATGGTCACCACATCTGACTCATAAATCAGTGATACAGATTTTAGTCCTAGTGAGTTATATACAGGCATCATTTCTCCTGATCATTCTACCAGAACGAAGTAAACACCAATTTACTGAAAAGGCCCATTTCTGCATGTTCTCGAAAATGGACGATGTTTGAAGGTACTTTTTCTGATTATTTTCCTTGGGCAGATAAAATAATTAATAATTAACAAATTGAAATAAATAACACTGCGCAACAGAATTCGGGTGATGTTTTCCAACAAAAAATAGAATGCAACCACACATTACTCGACGTGCGCCAAGGTTAGCAAGAATGCAACACCAAACGAAGCGTTTCAGTTATTTGTATCTCCAATTATTGTACAAGAAATTGTGAACTATATGAATTTAGAAGGGAGACGTGTTTACGGAGCAAAAGGAAAACCGTGGACAGATGTATCTGTTGCTGAATTTCTTGCATTCAGAGCTATTTTGTGGTGAATTTGCCAATCCTACATACCGAGCCACAATGACCATATTTCGCTTTGAAGAAATACGAAGATTCATCAGGCGTTAACACATAGTCACTACATGTGCTTCATAAATCAGTGATACAGGTTTTAGTCCTAGTGAACCATATACAGGCATCATTTCTCCTGATCATTCTACCAGAACGAAATAAACACCCGTTT
Organism: Vesta saturnalis; assembly: GCA_036346205.1. Taxonomy (NCBI): domain Eukaryota; kingdom Metazoa; phylum Arthropoda; class Insecta; order Coleoptera; family Lampyridae; genus Vesta; species Vesta saturnalis. The sequence continues at coordinate 265,432 of JARFJB010001975.1, forward strand.
ACTGAAAAGGCACATTTCTGCATCTTCTCGAAAATGGACGATGTTTGAAGGTACTTTTTCTAATTATTTTTCTTGGACAGATAAAATAATTAATAATTAACAAATTGAAATAAATAACACTGCGCAACAGAATTCGGGTCATGTTTTCCCCCAACGACGAAAAGTGTTCACCCGGATTCCTTAGGCCCCCAAATAGTCCGAAATGGTCATTCCGAGCTCTTGGAAAATTGGCATAAGGTCACATTTTTCGAGTTTTTCCCAAATTTTGACTTATATTTCAGCCGGGTGAAACTCTTTCCCCTGCTTTTGTTAAGATAAGTTCTAGTGAGGTCAGTAAACCCCGAAAGAATCGCACCACGGTATAGATCAGTATATTTAACCCATAATCTACTTAATTCAGGTCAATTTTTACCCTATTTTAATTGTTTTTTCGAGATTTTTGGTGTAAACTTAAAAATGTTTATTTTTTGACCGGACCTAGACCAAAGAGCGCAAAAAACGTTCATAAATTTACTTGCATTTTTACCGATTTTGCGTTTTCTGCCGGTATTGCCCATTTACAGGCAATAAAATAAATAATAAAAAGTACTAAGAATTTCGCAAACACTTCTACGCGTCGGCGCTCTTTTTAAACCACCTACAATCTGCAAGTGAAGAAAACCGATTAAGGTTACCGACAGTCTAGACGTTACCATTCTTCGAAGGCGAACAATGAAGATTAGCGAATACGTTGAAAGGAATGGAGGATACCATTGGAAGGCAGGACGACTGTCGAGCCGCGCGGGACCGCTACACCAGCCGAACAGCGTCGGTGAGCGATGGACTTCCACAAGCCCGAGTTCGCCCGGAGCTGGCTGCTCTTGCACGGTCAACGTCAACGTTACCACTTAGCAAGTGGTTTTGGTGATGTTAATACCGTTGTGTTCGTCTAGAGCTGTATGATGGCCACGCGAAATGTCCTCTACAAGTATCTGCCTGAGAAATTCTGTTACATTTGCGGCAAATATTTATGCCAGTTTGCACAGCGTATGAAGCTTACTTCGGCCTGACTGTCGACAATCTAGACCAGGATCACGTTCCTAACTCCATCTGCGAAGCTTGTAGAAAAACCTTATTAGGTTAGTAATGTAAATGATAATGTATTTTTACTTAATAGCAGGTAGCAAAAATTCGAAAGTAGTTGCATTTAATTTATGGCAAGTGAAAAAAAAGTTCCCTCTTCTTTCTTTGCACATCACCTTGTGAAATCAACTTCCTCGCTGCTATATGTTATAAAACAGAAAAACACTTACTTCAGAAATAGGCAGACAAAACCGTGTTTTTACGCGAAATTAGTCTGAGTATCCTTAAGCGGCGTTTTAATATTTTCATGTTATTTCTGGCAATTCCGTTGTATTAGCATTAAAGCTGTAAATTCCTCTTTTTCTTTAAAAGTGTGTGATTTTTAATTTAAAATGAGCTCAGCTGCTCAGGCGCAGTAAGTAGAATCCTTTTCTGTTTTGCCGCGAGATCGTGCCGAAATCTTGTGCGTTTAGGATGCTGCGCTTTTTTCTTTTTCTTTCTTTCTTTTTTTTAAGAGTGGCATTGCCAAACGGATTAGGGTCCTTTGAGACATTGAACCTATCCACGATCGGGACTTGTGCTTCTTCTGCTCATTTCAACATTCAGCTGGGCGGAAAGCCAAAGACAAGAACTATCTCGATATGAGGGACCTTCTCGCGTCCTCCAAACCGGTGCAGGAACACCCAGTTCCAGCTCCTCCGACCTGTGAGTTGTCTCAAGCAGCAGCGGCACCCTCAGCACCCCCGGGAACAAGACAGAATCCCAAGGATATCTCCTTGACGATGCAGCAGGCCCTTCGGGCCCACCAGCTCCGCAAATATTTACGAATTCCGTACTAAATGACCTGATTAGGGGTGTTAACACCAACAAATCTCAGTGGGAACTCTTACTGTGGCGTCTAATGCAGAAGTTACGTTTCACAGCAAAATCCACGAACAGTTTTCGCGATTTTTACTTATTACAACGGTGTTTGCTTCTGTAGTGATATAGGAGGTTGTTCGGTGAGTTAGGCATACAATGTATTCCAGAGGAGTGGCGAGTATTTATAGATACTACTTCTACGAGCTCAAAATCTGCGCTTTTCAATAACACAGGATAGTATCCTTCCTACCCCTCGCTCACTCTGTCGAGATTAAAGAATCTTATGAAAAGGTGGAGCTTTTCTTAGAACTTGTTACGTACGAGGAGTACAAGTGGGAAGTGGTAGGCGATTATTAAATTGTGACATTTTTAATGGGGCTTCAGGGGGGCTACACGAAGTTTCCGTGTTTTCTCTGTTTGTGGAATAGCCGAGCTGGCGGACTCCAGTACACCCAGGAAATTTGAAACCACGAGAGAAGTTTCTTGTAGGAAAGGAGAACGTCATGAACGATCCTTTGATTGATCCTAGCAAAATACTTATGCCACCTCTTCACATTAATCTAGGTCTTACTAAAGAGTTTGTTATAGCTTCGATACCTAGCTCGGACGCATTTCTGTATTTACGCGAACTCTTACCAAAACTTTCAGAGGCGAAAGTAAATGCGGGCATTTCTGTGGGGCCACAAATCAGGTAATTGATGGCTAACCGACTCGTAAAGAAAGAGCAGCTTGGGAAGGCTTTGTAAGTGTAGTACAAGGTTTTCTGGGAAACAACAGGGCCGAAGACTACGTTCAAGGGGTTGAGAACCTAGTCAAGCGTTACAGAAAAATGGGCTGTAGAACGTCCTTTAAAATACATGTCCTGAACGACGTTTTTAAAGAAAATATGGGGAAATACTCCGAAGAACAAGGTGAACGATTTCAACAAGGATATTCGCGCGTTCTAGGAGCGCTACCAGGAGAACGGTAGTACACAGACAGCATGATGGGCGACTACATTTGGAGTTTGGTTAGCGACACAGTTCATCGACGCAAATGACGTAAAACTGCCCATTTTAAAATTTTGCGCTCTAAATTTAAGAAATACATTTGTGCTGTAAATGTTTGTCAAAAGATATTCTCGGAATATTGCTGTAATTTCTCGAGAATAAAACTTGTCTCATCGACTAAGCGCAGTAACCATTTTCATGTTCCATACCTAACAGTCATTAACTTCAAAATCATTACGTAGATTAGTGAATAACACTCAGCTAACATAAAATATACGAGGAAATTGCAAAGTTAAGTCGATAAAAATCATATTAGCAATGTTTATAACTGTGGCAACTTTATATATTGCCTGTAATTTCTCTTTTCTTTATATAAATTTATATTTATTGGAAATTGGCAACACCGAACTTTGTTATGGCAGAAAACGCAAAATCGGTAAAAATGCATGTTTTTAGCCAAATTTACGAAAGTTTTTTGCGCATATTGATATTCTAGCCCAGCCGAGTGCTATCGGGTAATTCTTTTTTGTTTAATATGGACCCTCCTGTACCTCTTTGGTCCAGGTCCGGTCAAAAATATGTCAATTTTCCCAGAGCTCGTAATGGCCGTTTTCGCACTATTTGGGACCCAAGGAACCGGGGGAACACTTTTCATCATTGGGGGAAAACATGACCTGAATTCTGTTACGCAGTGTAATTTTATGTCAACAAACCAATTTCAATTCTTTTAATCGCACGTGGTATACAAAACAGAATGTTTACAACTACGTGCTACATTTTGCGCGTGTCTCGAGTTAAGCAAACAAAATACGTTCCCGACTGATATTTATGAAATATGTATTGTGCTGAACAAAATCATAAAATGAGGCATGGCGTAAAAAGTATGCAAGAAAAAATTTGTGCTATTAACAATTATCAGGTAAAAATATAATACAAAACATGCATATTTTTTAAATACTCTGGATGGTTCTCAATTATTCATAAACAAATTACAGTGTTAACGCGCCCTTTTAATAAATACACATCTTTATAGTAACTACAGTTTTCTTCTTTATTTTACATAATTCGAAATCATTCTTACATAAAATTAGAATAAATTAAAATCGTATCTATTACGGTATAAAATTAATAGCAAATAATTTAAAACACAACTAATTCTCACGGCGTAACAATTAACAATCATTATCATTGGGAATCATTGCGTACTACATGCGGAAAGCTAAATAATAATATTCCAAAAGGAAAACAAATTCTGCTCTGGAATAAAATTATTTGTTAAATATCCATTCACACACATATATACCTTTATATATTACATTTAACCCTTAGTAACTTTTGAACAACTACAAAAAAAATCACCTAATAAAAATTGCAAACAAACAAAAATAATCTTTTCTCTATCCGTACTATATCACACAAGGAAAACAACGTAGCTTTTAAAAATCTATAATAAATTATGTTGTGGCAAATGTTTATTTTATTCGTTAAAATTGAAGGATCTGGTTGATCCAGTCTCTAAATTCACTAATTCTGGTATAAACACCCGGTTGATTGGGTTCAGCACAACCGATACCCCACGAAATTACACCAGCAAGTAAAAATCGTTTATCTTCCCGTTGTATTACCATAGGGCCACCAGAATCACCCTCGCACGAATCAAAACCACCTCTTCTCCAACCCGCACAAATGAATATGTGTGGTATGTGCTCTATGTAGCCAGCAGAGCGATACATTGACTCGCATACTGAATTATTTATTACCGGTACCGCAACTTGCTGCAAAACACTTGGTAAGGGACCATCTGAAATGAAAACAAATTAATAATGTATTTAAATTTGGGCATGTAACAAACCTTCGTAAAGACGTCCCCATCCTGTTACGTATGCTGTTCGTCCTACGAAATTTTCGTCCGTATTTGGTACGCATACGGGTATTATGTTTGGTTGGAATTGAACTGGCTCGTAAAAGCGTAAAAGCGCTAAATCGTACTCAAATGTTCTTGGATCAAATTGAGGATGAGCAGCGACTATTTGTACCCTCCTCTCTTGATGAATATATGGTTCGTTATCAGTTGAAAGGTCGTGTTCACCCAAACGTAGAAGTAAATCACTTGGTGGCACACTGAAACACACATTAAGTTTGAATCAAGTTAATAAAGTAAATGCAGAACGAATACACGTGTTTATATCGGATCTGCTTATTTATAATATATTCATGGAACCTTAATATTTATTGTGAATTAATTGATGATTAAAATTTTCATTGAATTACATACAATAAACTGTTCAGTATAATTATCTAGTTCCTGATTTATTAATAAAATTGTATAGCGGTGTCGTTATGTGGATAAAAATGAGCAATCAAATAATCAAGATATAATACGCGCCCAACAAATGGTAATGATGGAGATATTGAAAACATCAATCTCTCAACCTTGGATGATGTAGCTAGGGGACTCGAGTGATTTGGAATAAAGTTCGTCAGAATTTGAGGAGAAGTGCAAAAGAGCGCGTACGGAAGTTCCAATACCAAGGTCGCGACTGTCCCTTACATATTAAAGACTACCCGAACGTGCACCGTTTATTGGATGAAGCGATAGATTCTATAAAGGGGAATTATAATATTACCAACCTGAAATTTTATCATAGGCCCGAATCTTAAAAATATCAACAGCAGAGACTTAGATACCTTGCTTGGACAAAAATAGGTAGAAGCCTGAATATATATACTTTTCCAAATCGTTTTTACTATTACATACAGTAATGTGTGACGTTTTTGACATTTATATTGTATATTGTAGGTAGAATTTCGTCATAATATGTGGTATTTACAAGATGGTGCCCCTGCTCATTACGCTGTTGTTGTACAGGATTATTTAAATAATATGTTTCCCCATCGTTGAGTTGGACGAGGAAGGGAACATCTGTGGCCTCCTAGAAGTCCTGATTTAAATCCATTCGATTTTTATTTTTAGGGACACGTAAAAGCTCTTGTCTATTCCACCGCAGTTAATACAACAGCTGAACTGTGGCAACGAATTAACGAAGCTGCAAATAATATTAAAAACATAAAGTAAGGAGAAACTTCCTCAAAAGATGCCAGAAATGTATTAAAGTTATCGATCAACATTTTGAAAGATAACCTTTAGTGTAATGTCTTGATTTAATGGTTTTTGTTGTTTATTTTGGCTCAATTTTCTTGTTAGTCTGTTAACCATTATATTTTGTTTTAAATTTGGTTACTTTTTTTTATTGTATGTACATTTGTGTACATAATTTTTTGGGAGGAACTAGAAGTTAATTAATATAAAAACAAACATTTTTGATAGAAATTCTGTAGTACTAATTTTAAATACATTTTTCTTGGAAATGGTGCAGTTTAGCGACTTACGACAAGTATACCTTTTATCAAGCTATTATTATTAAATTTTTAAAAAGTGACCCATGTAAAATTTTTTGCATACCAAAAAAAGATGATACAAAAACTGATTTCATGTTCAGCTAATGTAAAAACTTATAAAAACCAAATTTCAATTAAATAACTCAAAAAATAAATGAGTTAGCGTAAAAAAATAGAAAACAAAATAAATTTTTAAAGGCTCGTATGTCCTTGAGAGAGCAACTTGGTACTAAGGTATGTTGACTTAAATCGTTATATTTTAATCCAGAGAAGGTGCCCCTGCAGTATGGCCCTTTCATTTCAGGACACCCTGTATGTATAATGTGGCCAAACGAGGAGAGGTGGAGGATTGTATTATTGCGAAATAAGTTAAAGAAATGATTTTTGGACCAGAGGTAGATATCAATACACAGGGTGTTTCATGTTATTGGAGCAAAGAAAACTAATTTTTTTTAATGAAACATTCTGTATATTTTTGGGAAGCACATAAAATACGGTTTCATTTAATACCAAATGGTATGGGTCTATATCCTTTGGTTTTATAGATACCTATTCAATTGTTTTTCGATAAATAATCCCAATTGCGGTCGCCGCCACTGATTCGTTAGGCGACTTTTGTTTATTTTAGAATGACAAAAAATTTAGGTGGTCCTGTAATATTTTGAAATATCTAAATTTTCAGATCTTTTTTAATAATGTACCGGGAATGTCACTGTCTGTAAAAACAACTTTTTTAAATGTAAGCTTTCATGTCATTCGATGTCTCGTTTGATATTCTTTTCATCAAGCATATCTTATACCTAAAATGAATAATTTTCAGGATAATTTCAGATTATTTGCGAAATTGCGATTGCAATACAAAAATAGAGGTATTCAGTTGGCCATGGGATGATGATTTCTTACTAAAAAAATTTCCAAGTAAAAACAAGAGTTAATATAACAACTACAAATTAATTTAATTAATTATTTTAAATTTAACAGACTTTTTGGACAAAATTAATGCATAAAACACTATTGCTTCTAATAAAATTTCTGAAGTACTCAATTGGATTATGTTCAGATCAAAGATTTCATTTTTTACGCCTCTTTGTAAATGTAAACGTATAAAGATGGTTATGGAATTGTAGTTTCATGCTGAAGAATTTTTTAATTAAGTTGTATTAATTTGTATACTGGCCGCCATAAATAAATGAACACCCAGTAAACGCTGATGTATTTTAATGAAATTTTCAGAAAACGTGTATTTTATTTCTATTAAGAAACGAGAAAATTTGAGCAAGATACAATAAAGATTAATCAAGTAATCATCGACAATGAAGCAACTCTTTCTTTTCATTTGTCATTAGTTACTTAAGCGTCAATGTTAAGCATACTTGTAAGCTTAATAAGTAAAACACATTAAAGTTGAAATAATGCCTCCTGTACGACATCGTGCAAATTTCCATCAGTTAACCGACTTTGAACGTGACATAATAATCGGTACGTAGTATCTAAGCGACTCAAATATTTAGATTCCTGAACCTGTACAATAATTCGGTTTTGTATTTGATTTGGCGAAGACTACACCAAGAACATGTTATCGTTTTACGAACAATTATAGTCGAAATGGCCCGTGGGGTATGATTTCCTACTGATTGTATTATATGTAATGTAAACGATCGAGTTACCCTTTTAGAGATTATAACATTGGAGTAGGTACAATCCGTGGTACTGAACGCATATATATTTTTAAGATATATTCTTTTAGCATCCGTAGATATCTTCTCAGTTATCGACTTTTTAGTTCTAGAAAACAGGTTAACGTAAGTAGGTATCGCCTTTTTCTTTAAGTATTCTTGGTTAAACCATATAAAATATATAAATATTCCTACAGCGAAATTTCAAAAAGATGTGAAACAAGGTTTACAAAACCGCAACATCTGCTTTATAGAGTTAGAGAAACAACAAATTTTAAACAAAAACCCACACGCACCAAAACTATACGGTGTTATAAAAATCCACAAACCAAATAACCCCATTGAACCAGTAGTTTCTTACTTCCAAGTACCTAATAACATCTTAGCATATAAACTAAACCACATAATAACTAACAATTTAAGGTACTAATCAAAACATTCTATGTTACCGGTATGGTTTCTAAAACACCTCCTCAAGAATGTATGCCTTTCTTAAATAATTTTTTACTTAGTAATGTTGAATTAGTGGTAAGAATGGAGTTAATTGAACTAATTGATCTCTATTGTTAATTAAAATTATTTCATATTTAGTAACAGGATTTATTTACAAGAAAAGTGGTTTTTAATGGTTTTGGTAGTTCATCAGATCTTATTGATGAGTTCTTAGTTAGTATCAACAATTACATCCAAACATAAAATTTACACTAGAGAAAGGTCAAAATAGATCCACTAATTTTCTAGAATTAAACATAAAAGTTAATACACAGAACAAGTTTGAGTTCTCCATATTCATAAAACCTACATACAACGACATACAATTCCAAACGATTCATGTCGCCATAAAGCACATAAGTTAGCGGCCTATAGATCATTAGTAGATAGAGCAATGTCATTACTAGAGAGCGGATAGTTAGGCAAATACCTTTTTTGAATTAATGAGGATATTAAAGGCAAAGTTGAATTTCTATAAGTTTTAAGACACGACGACTCCAAACATGCAATTTTTACTTTGACTTTTTTGCCTTTTTTTGATGTTTTTGGCCGTTATTGCCTTTTTAAAGAAATTTTTGGGATTTTGCCTTTTTTGTCGATTTTTTATTTTAATAAAATTGAAAAAATGTGGTTTTAAGTGAACCGTAAAAAATAAACTTAACCTTCACGCCATTCCCTTGCGGGGTAGCCAAAACAATCCCTGCCTTTTATTTATTTTTCATTCACAATTTATATCTTATCTTATCTCCGCATACCTCCCTAGCTTCCACAAGATTCATACATAGTCTCTGACATGCCCTTTTGTTTTTGAAACTGCTTCTATTTCTTTCCTTTATCATAGATTCTACTACATTCAGACAAGTTTTACTCGGCCTACCAGGGCCGGCCTTTCCCGTAACCTCACCCACATATATTTGTTTCGTTAATCTTGCGTTGTTCATTCTCTCACTGTGACCAAAGCAACGTAATGTACAACTTTTATATCTATCCATCATCGTCTTTTCCTCACCACACTCCGTCATTATGCATTCATTTTTTATCTTGTCCCTTCTCGTTTTACCACATGCGCTTCTCAGGAATCTCATACCCACGGCATTTAGTAAATACTCTACTCTCCTTTCCACCTTCCCGATTGAACACCACAATCTTAGTTTTATTCACGTTTACCTTTAGGTCCATGCTCTCACAGACTGTATCAAACTTCCTCAGAGCGGTTTGCAGCTCATCCGCACTGTCACTTAATAAGACTGTGTCATCTGCATACACCACAAGTCGTACATTTACGTCACCAACCATTACTCCATTTGTATCGGTACATGCTTGTCTAAGACATTTATCCATGTATACATTGAACAACCATGGTGACATCACACAACCTTGTCGCACTCATTGCTCAATATTGAAGTATTCACTCACACGTCCCCTCACCCTAACACATACCCTTATTCCATTTATTAGACCTTTATTTACGCCATATTCATTTAATATTTCCCTCAGCTTCTCTCTATTCACTCTGTCATCTGCTTTCTCCAGATCTACAAACGCACAGTACAACTTCCTTTTTACTTTTAAACACTTTTCGATCACCTGCTGGAGAGCAACCATCGGATCGGCACATCCTCTCCCTGGCATGAAGCCACCTAGTACATCCCACATCTTAGTTTGAGTAGTTTCTCGTACTCTATCAATCAGTATTCTTCCAAATACTTTACCAGGTACGCTGAGCAAGCTTATTCCTCTGTAGTTCTTACAATCACTCTTGTTACCCTTACCCTTATACAGTGGTACAATGATCGGCTCTTCAATCACTTGGCACTTTTCCACACATAAGGCATACATTGAATAATTCACGCAATCTTCGTATAAGCTTTGCACCACCATACTTGAGCATTTCACCAGTGATTTCATCTACGCCTGCTCCTTTGCCGTTTTTCAACCTTCCTACCGTTTTCTACCTCATTTATTCCAATATCCTTCTCAGTTTCATTCATCATTTCTTCTATATTCTCCTTATTTAACCCTTCAGTCTTACTTTCCTCACTACTGTACAGCTTTCCAAAATATTCTTGCCAGCATTCCTCACTTCACAATCGTCCCATACTATTTCGTTTCCAGCATTCATAACTCCTGCAGCGGTCTGTTTCCTGCCACATTTTGTGTTTTATGACCCATTTTCAGAAGAGTTTTTTGTTTCCCTCAAAATCATTCTCCACAGTCATCACTTCCTCTTTACTTATTCTCACTGCCTCCTTCCTTTCTTTGTTTCTTAATCTGTACACCTCATACAATCGCTTCTTCTCAGTCTCATTTTTTGCAGCAATCATTGCCATGTATGCATCTTTTTTCTTACTTACTGCCTTTTTTACCGACTCATTCCACCAAGCACATTTTTTCTGCCTACCTACAATCACTCTTCCACTTATTCGCACGGCACAATTGACAATAGAGTTTTTCAAGCTTATCCATGCACTTTCAACGTCAGTGTCTTTTATTTGTCCGTTCCACACTGTTTCATTCACATTCAACTCTTTACTCACAGCATCTGCGTATTTCATTCTCGCACCATTATCCACTAATTTGTCAACTCTAATTCTGGACGTTCGCACTACGTTTGCTTTCGTTCTCCAGACCCACTTTTGCCCTAAACACACTCTGGATACAACCAAAAGTGGTCCGATCCACACCCCGCGCATTACTTTTGTGTCTTTCACCAGGTTTCTAAGCCGTTCATCATACACTATTAAGTCTATCATACTTGGTTAATATACAGTTTTGTTTTAGGTATTTTTTCCTAACGAAATACCTGAATCGAAAATATTGCTTTTAGTAAGCGACGCGGCACCTTACATGCTAAAAGCGGCACGGGCCCTAAAGGTATTCTACCTAAACTACTGCATGTTACTTGCCTACACGCACTGCACAGAGTGTGTGAATGCATTCGCAAGGAATTTAGTGCTAAATAAATTAATTTCTTCCGTGAAGAAGGTAAACATTACATTGTCTGTGTGCTTATTACGATTTAAAAATTTGGTATTTGTAAAAGCACCATTACGAGTTTCTGAGTATAAAGAAAAGCTGCCATCTGTTCCACTCTCTCTTCTTGAACCTGTGATTACCAGATGGGGTACCTGGATCGAGGCGTGTAATTTTACGCGCTTCATTGAAACTCAATTAAAGAGGTAAACACATGTTTGCAAAATCTGTTATGAATTCTGCTGGAATGATATGATAATTTACAGGTAGTGAATTCATTTCACCCTTCCACGGCTGCTGCTATACAAAAAGCTCAAGAGAGTTTTGAAGATGAAAACGTCCGTCGAGGTATAATGTATATAAACACCCATTTCTGCTACCTACTCGAAACTATAAAGAAACTCGAAGCAAGGAACCTCGCGTTAGTGGAAGCGTTAGGGATAGTGGACGATGTGGTAAATGAAATCGCACGGGTACCTGGTGCTAGTGGGATAAAAGTAAATGAAAAGATATTATCTGTGTTACAAAAGAATCCAAAATCTTCACAAAATAAAAGATATTGTAAATGTACATAAAGGAGAAGAGGCCATTGGCTTGGATGCAAGCCCTCAAGAAGT